>JBCEWB010093587.1:0-12369 GCA_039654565.1 Peronia peronii
GGGGGGTTCTTTGGGAAACGTTTTCGTTAAGAAAAAACTCACTTTTCTACTTGTTATTTGAAAAACTGATCACAACCAATTTGTTTGGTATAATTATTACGATATGAAGAAAACAGTTTCCTTATAACGCCAATTATTTTATTTATTTATTTATTTATTTTTTGTAATTTGTTATAATGTACATTTCAAACACAGAGCGTTGTAGTCACCCATTCCCTCTATATGCCGCTTGTTCAACAATTTGTGCATGGCAAAGGGAAATAAAAAGGCTGGTCAAAAACAGTTGCCATTTTAGAAACAGCTTGCGTTCATATTCAAATAGATGGCTTTTCAGAGTTTGGCGTTTATTTGCTCATTAAAACTCTTTCTGATTCTCTCTCTCTCTCTCTCTCTCTTTTTTGTTTTATTAGATGGAACTACCTGTTTGTTGAGGGTCACATTCCTGTTTTTAGCTATATTTATAAATAAATATTTGTGATTTTGTTACTTTGATAAAGAAGAACAGCACTTTTGTAACAGTGGATCATTCTTTGGTTCCGTACTTGATGACATGCAGATCTCAATTTCCATTTTAAATGGTATTTTTTACTCTTCTTCTTTTTCTGCTTCTCCCTCTTTTTGTTATTATCATTGTATTAGTTCGCCCGCAATGGCAAATAATCTCAAGGACTATATGACAGCTATAATATGAATTAGATAATGGCTACATACGCATTAAAAGATGATAAAAATATAGTGGTATTGCTAGATAGGCTTCTTTTAGAACGTTTAAATTGCCATTACAAGATTTGAGATTTTGACAGAATATTATAGCATTCAAATTTCGTTCCTGTTTCATCGTTGATTTATTACAGTTTGTGTTAACCTGATCATAGCTTAAATAAACATATTTATGGTACACACAATTGTTTCAGTCATTTAGTTTTTGCAACATGGCATATGCCGTTGAGTGTGTCACGATATCTAGAGCTCATTCTGTAATAGAGAAATATGTTTATGCTGGAACTGAAAGTTTCAACTGAAAGAGATATTTTCCAAATGAGGAGAAATGCCGCACTTTTAGATTTTCCAAAGTTGAACTCTGGATCGAAGGCTGATAAAAGCAAGGCCACTGTCCTGGGAGTGTAGGAAAGTATAAAGATAGTTGATAGTAGGACGATCATAAAGGCCAGTGTCTGATCTCTCCTTGCAGTCATATTGGCACTGTGAGAGCTTCCTGAACTGAGACGCCATTTTGTTTGTGTTCCCAGTTGAATGATCAGCATACTCGTGCTTAATGTGGCAATTGCAAATGAGGTCAATTGAAATATTGTAGATATCGAACTGGTAATTTCTGAAACCTTTGGTTGATTGGCTCGAAGAATCATACCAACTCGAGACAGATTTCTCCCAACATCAAATCTCCAACCGAGTATTACCGCTCCAGTTCCAATCAAGGGAAAACCGATGAGAAAGAAGGAAGTCACATGAACGACCACCATCACAAACCAAGTCCGTCGTGGCGTGAACAGTGACTTGACTTTGAAAGGTAACACAATGCACAGACATCGTTGTATTGTTACATATATTGTGATCATGCAAGAGACTTTTGAAAAACATGTCCTTGGGAGATCTGTGAACGAGACGTAAATGGTAATAATGTTTCAATAAATTACCATAGTGATTCAGTTCCCTTAACGTCTCTTTAATGGTCCAGACAGAAACAGTGCCTTGTTTTAGGCTGAGCATGTTGTTCGGAAGTTATTGTGATTATTTTCTACCTGTCAAAAGGTATGTCAGTTTCCAAGAAAATACATATTTTTCCATTTCTTTTCACGGGGAAGGACGGGAGAAGAGAAATACGTGGCAAGGAATATCTTACTATTTGTGTTGATACGCGACTATTTCGGCTTCTACAATGAAGGACATTAGGACGTTTAGTCGAAACAGAAAGATCATGATACGATTAAACAAATGCACCCAGTTATACTATATTCTCAACTACTATTTTCATTTGTGAAGCTCTTCTTTGAAATTTTCTTCTTTGATTGTCTTCATGCATAATGCAGTCAATATTACATGGTTTGACTGGATAAATTCTTTTGAAGAAGAAGAAACAAAAAGCACTCAGACTGGAACATATAAGCTCTGAAAACAGAGTTCTGCTTATAAACTTAGCATTGATTTTCCAATGTTGTTAAACATGTAGGTCAGAATAATGGAATTTTTTTTTGACGAGTGTTTAGATTCTTTAAATAATGATTGAAATGAAACGAAACTACGTTCCTTCCTGTATTTCTTTGTCCATTAACAAGAAAAAAAGAAAAGAAAAAGAACTCATCCCAGATCCACAAACAGTATTTTTTTAACAGCAAATGAACAGCATGATTACGTAGAATTTGTCCAAGACAAGAGTCTCTTCCTATATGAGGCGGTGAAAATATATTCTTATAAGATCACAACAGACAACAAAAACTTTACACAAAGAAACAGACAAACAAACAAACAGTAACATAATTACTTTGATAGCAGTTTCATTGTATTGGTTAGGCAACTTGCAAGGAAATATTGTCTGAACTGAAATACAAGTATCGACCATTAAGATTTTCTAGAGTTAACTATGACAAGGAAAAATCCTAGTGTTTTAACCATGACAAAATGGAGATAAATGCCATAAACGGTCAGTTTTTTTAACATCTCCTGAATATCAGAATAAATGTATCAAATCTAAAATTTCGTCTACATATAAAACCGATGGAATTAAATTTCCTGTTGTTGTCCTACCTGCTGTCATAAAACTGACTTCAGATGGTACGAAGGGAAGATGGAGGGACATGTCCAACAGAGGGCTAAGACAGATATTTGACCACAACAGACAAACGAGACTTCCCACATCAGACATGGCCAGAACAAACAAGCTGATATTGATGGCGTCCGCGAATCCCTGCCTGTGAATGGAAAGTTGATAAAAATGTTCGTATATATATAAGGGCGAATAGATATATACTGGCTTGCAACTCCCGAATTTCAGAAATGACATGGTTGAAGTAACCTGTATTAGTAATTGTCTATTGCAGGTAATACAAAAATGATAGAAATTACCATAGTGTCGATTGCATGGGAAATCATCAATAACATAAATAGGACACTTCTTTTGTTGTTATTGTTGAAACATTTGGCCCTTTAAAAGGTAAACTAAGGTTTTTACAATTGTTCTTTATTCTTATTGTTATCGTTGTCAGTATATCGTTGTCATGGTCTCAAAGGAATTGAAACTTTCAAGAAATAGATGAAATTCCTGTTAATGCTGTCATAGGCGAACACCAAGCACTAAGAACATCCTTTTATATGCTGGATGGAAATATCTTCTATTAAACAGCAGTTGAAACAATAGGAGAGAAAAGGTAATTTAAATGAAACCTCATTATGATACAATCTGATTTCCTTAGTCATAAAAAGAACACATAGTTATGTGCCTCTGATAAAGGCCAATGTGTCGATCAATGTTAGAGAATGTCTAAAGGCAGGTAAAACACAGCTGGGTTAAGTTTTGACCTATACTTCTGTTTTAAAATATTCCGAGTAAAGACGTTTCCTTATCATGCTTTTGGTTGTAGAATTCTCCGCCTTCCTCTATACCTATATGAAACTGGACAATTTGACTTCTTAGGGAAATTGACAGCTGTTTCAAGAGAAGGTGAATCTAAATATTTAGTAACTTATCTTGTTAGGCGCTGAACATGTATTTTGTGAATTTTCCAGATACATGATACATGACTGTGCCTGTTTGGAAGAAATTGATATTCTGAGCCTTCATTATGAAATAGGTTATATTTAATGTTTCTGTTGTTTTAATCAAAAGAGATCTGCACTGACGATTACTTTCTTCATGTTACCTAATATCACGCCGAGGAATATGCTAGATAAAAGCCATATCATCACTTACTTATGAAAAACGACCAAGTTGATAATGTTGGTGACGATACCAAACACACACACAGCATTGTTAACTATCGCCTCTAGAAGTAAAGCATCTGACACCTCTCCATCTCCATCACTGATACTCTGAATACCATCATTGCCATGTGTCATATTCACCAGCATTGTAATGATACAGAAAACAAGAGTAGTATAATAAATCTGACATTAAAAATGCATTCTGTTTAATTATTGTTGCATTTAGTGGAACACCTATTCACAATAAAGGTTCCAAGGTACTCACAAAATACATAGATTATATATTTAATTTTAAAAAAAAACGGCAAAATAACTACACAGAGTAATTTGTAAGTTCAACCACCACCCTAAGACAAGCGCTGATGTACATATTAATTAATGTTAATAGAATACTCGAGACGAAATTGTAGCTTATTACGAAAATGAGGAGTGTATAAAATTACGCTTGAAATTATATTCATTACAGAAAAGTTTGGAACGAAAATAACAAATTAGAAACGTCCCTAAAAAATAATGAGCAACGCTTCAATATAATTATGAACATAATTCGATTCACATCAGAAAAATAAAGTGTTGCACATCATACTGAGAAAACTCGAATGGACTTATTATTTTTTTATTTATAAACCCTTAGACTGTAAAATAGTGTCTGCTCTTGTTGAGTTAATTAATGCAATACTGATTTAAAATGTCAGATTATCGAACCTGCATCTTTAGTCGAGAGCCAGGCATAGATCATAATCTTAGTAGCAGAAGAGTTTCAAATATGAACATGTACAAACTGAAAAATATCTTCTTTGATTCTGTCTTCATTGAATGGCAAATATACACGTTAATTAGGTGCACTAATTTAGTAGTTTTCAAGGTGAAAAACAATGACTTCAAATTTTTCCTGCCACTTATAGGATGGTATGCTCACTTGAGCACGCATGAGCGTTGGTCGATGTCGATTGACTCAGGATAGCTTTAACATTTGTTGACACATGATTTATGAACTGTAGGATGGATTTTTTCAAGCCTCAATGTAGATCCCAAGTTATGGATAACGTGGTACATTCAGAACCCTGACAAATCTTCAGTGTAGTGGCAATTATAATTTTAAAGAATGGTGCTATTACAGCATCATGGCACTCTGATGATTATCCCTTTCAACAGATGATAATTTAATTCTTGACGGGGCGTGGTCTACAAAATACTGTTAGAACAAACTTGAATGTTAATCAAGCTCATCTCTAGCTATTTCAAAACTGTCAAGAATTCTCTTCTACACAAAGTGAGAGCGCTCCCGAAATTGGCTCTTGCTTTAAAAAAAAATAGACTTGGCTTTTTGTTTTCTTCTCTTGAAAATTCTTTGTTTTCTGAATATTAAAGAAAACAGTATTGAAAGGTGAATGCATGTCCATCATTTTAATGTGTTCGACCTATTGTCATTGAACGGATCTTCCGGCCTGCTATGAAACAGAATTTGGTTCCCTCTGCAGGGATTAAACATTATTATTTGGTCGGATAGAGGCAAAAGATGCCTGAAACACTTGATTATGACTCCTCCTAGCATGAGCAGTATCTTGAACCCCGATACCAATGATGGACATTAAGTGACCACTCTGAGACGAAATAGATTCACAATCAAGGAGAATATCAGTGTGTCAGTGTAAATTTTGGTGCTCTAAAATTAACTTCCATCTCCGTTAAAAAATGAAATTCTTGTATATTTCTGGTGCTTCAAAGCAAAGGTGGGGATTTTCTGTTTTTCACAGAATATTAAGGCCACACATAAGCCCTCAGGAAACCGGAAGTGACTCTGTTTGAGCCCTTATGGTGATAGGTGGTAGGGAGCAAAATTCGAGAAAAGTTGTGAACAGAAAGTCAGGGAAAGGCCCCCTCAAAAAACAAACAAAAACAAAAAAACAATAAAAAAACAAAACAAAACAAAATACACACACACATACACACACACATACACAGAAATCATAAAGACAGGAATAGAATCTGAAAAAAGGCTATTTTGATGTTATAAACGCCGGGAAAAAGACCCTCTTTGTGTCAATTTTTTCCCTTTACAAAATAATTCTTAAGTCGTTTTTCTCAAAACCCGAATTTTCACTATTACTTTGCTATCCAAATTTTTACTTCTGGGCTGATTCTTATCAAATAGGGCATATATTAGTTTCAAAATGTTGTGCCAATCACAAAATTGACCAATTTAAATCAAATTCCATTGATATTTAGCGGAGGTGATAGATTTCAGAGACAGCCATTTCAGGGAAGCCAAAATCCAAGATTGCAACCGTTCGAGAAAGTCACTCTTTTTCATTGTTTTCCCCTAATTTTGAACATGTCAAATGCGATGGAAAAGATTGAAACTTTCTATCTGTAAATTATTAGAAAAAAGATGCCCCCCCCCTCCCCTCCCGAAAGATCGTCCAAGTAATTTTAAGTATGCCAAAACGCATCAATTGTTTTACGGAGTAATATCACATTCTTGAGAATATGACCTCCCAAAAAATAGTATGTCATTAGAGGCCTGCATAAATCATCTATGATCAGCTGACTTCCTACAATATAAGAGTTAAAGACTATACAACTGTTTAACGCTGTACAGCACAACGTGTTAAATACGAGAAAAACAAAAACAAAAGAAAACAAAACAACAACAACAAAAAACAAACAAACAAACAAAAACCGACGAACTATATGAAATTCAGTTATCATAAGAGAGGAAATAATGATAGATTTAAATTTTGTTGATGACGAACAATGTCCAATACCTACAGCTGATTGCATTATAGTTTATTGTTTGATTTAGAATAATAACAGTCCCATGTTATCATTTCACCTTAAAGTTGGTACCGGTTTTGAAGGGTAAACTTAACTGCTCATTTTTCAGATATTGTGCTTTACATCATATGCACTCTCAAACATTAGCAAATCTGATTGGGTTACGAGATTCTGAACCCTCTCGGATTTGTAAGCACACTGTGCAAATCTATAGACCAAAGGGACTTATATGATAAGTAAATAGTGTGCTTATATTGACTGTCTTGAGGACAGCGTATAAAGATATTTAAGCTCACTCAGGTGACTGCTGCACGGTTCAAAGAATAAAGGAACACATCATCTCACCTCCACCTGTCTTGCGATGTTTACACGACATCTGCGTGAGCAACTACTGCTCGCTAAAGATCCATTATGTATTTGTTTCTTTGCTCTCCTTAAAGTTGTCTCCCTAAATAAAATACTTTTCTCTGCTGTGTTTTGCCTATTCAGATGTTTCACATTAGAACAGATGTGAGATTTACCGCTCTTGATGTTCATTGAAGTCTTGATTTGTAATCAAATCGCCATCATCTTTCCATTATCAGCGTCACATAGTCTGTAAACCAGAAACAAACTCCTTCTTTTAAAAGCGAGATCTAGCTCTCTAAGTGCATAACCACAACATTCTATTTTCACTTTGATCAGAATTTTACCATGTAAATGTACCCACTGTGCTCGGCGCAATAAGCCGTTATCGTGCCGATCTGCTGTTAAACCCCAGCACAAACAAACAAACAAACAACATTCTGAGGGTGTCCTCAATACGATAAGACTGACGCAGAGGATGACACCAAGTAACACTACAATGTCCTTGTTTCTGAACGTTATGCTGGTTACTAATGATGTATCGTGTAATGGTACCGTGCGGCTTATAGCCACTTGTGCTTGGAATTTCCGCTATAAAGCAATAACGCGTTCTGGAGGCTTCTCGTCTCCAACGCAACGGCTGTCTACGAGAGGGACAAATAACTGTGCCTGGCCGCCAGCACGGAGAGAAAACCACAAGTAAAACATTACCGATACTCGTATTTATTTAAGCAAGCTAGTGCATGCGATGCCCGAAGGAAGAAGGAGTCGACTAATCCAGAGGCAGGTTTTTAACAACATTACATCGTGGTTCAAAGCAGAAAGCATGGCTGAAGTACTAACAGCAAAGAGGAATCAGGGTGTGTGAAGGGACATGATCACCAATGCTATGAAGTAGGGCACCTGATGATGATGAGTGCACGATGATCAAATTTTGTTTTCTTTTCTCTTTAAGAAAAATTAATGTGAGTGAAGAGTAAAGCCGAAAACCTGTGTCCGATTATCCATAAAATACCGTTCTTTCCAGTAAGGGAAACCTATTTAGTATTTAAAATTTAAAGTAAAAAAGAAAATTGATCAGTTGTTACTAGTTTAGCGTGGAAAAGAAAAACGAGAGGTTATTAATTTACCACAGGCGTTTTCTGCCGAAGCTGACAATACATACTGAAAATGGTTCATGGTTGGCATAGTAGCTTTCTAACTTTGTGTAAAAAGGGATGGAATTTCATAATTATATAACATGTTGGGATAAACATATTTGTAGTTGATTTTAACATATTTGAGAGTCTTTGTATTTTTCATTTTGTCCATGCACTTATATTGTGCCCGAATTTGAGACAGTCATGAATTCTTTTACCGTATTTTCTTTTATCGTTTTTATTCTGTCTCGGAAAAAGCAGACAGTAGATTTTCTAGGTAAGAGAACAAAGAGGCATTGGACCTTGGAAAGTTCATCGTTAATGAAATGCAATTTCTCCGACATCCAGGACAATTGAATCCTTACTGAACTGTGGAGAGATGTTTTAAAGTTACGATTAAAAAATTGATATGTGAGCCTAAGGACCATATTTCCACACCGCTTGACGGTATCTCTCTTTTTTGAATCTATAAATCCAAACTAATTAATACAATTCTTGTAAAATGAAGTTAACTCTTGTCAAAAAGTCTAGAAACAATTTAAAATCAAATCACAAGAAGGAAAATAAGATGAAAGCATTTATTTTCCTTTCTCGTTTACCGCTTTATTTCACTGGGGTATTACAAGAAAGTACGTCATTTCAGTGGGTTTTCAGTTCCATTGATTTGCACTATAAGGCACTTTCTTGTGCAAAGTGACACAACTATAGCATAATCTTGTAGTAAGTCTATTTGTACTGAAATCAGTCAATATAGATATGATGATGTACTTACGTGACAAATGGTAAATATATTTTTATATTTGAATTTTTAAAAAAATGTTTTATCGTGTAGACACCGAATTTGTTGATTTCCTGGTGGCCATACAGCAAAGTCTATTCAGTGTATTACGATATTTAGAACTCATTTTATAATAGAGAAATATATTAATGCAGGCGTTGAAAGCTTCAGCGAATTTAGAAATTGTCCAGGCGAGATCAAACCCTTCGGCTCTATCGCCGACAATGTTGAATTCCTGATCAAAAGTAGTGAAAAGCACCGCGACGGTATTAGGAATATAAGAAGCTATAAAGACAATTGATAGCATGATGACCATCAGGGCTAGTCTCTGTTCTTTCCGACTGACTGCTGCAAAATTGTCCGTCATTGCACTTCCTGCACTTTGACGCCATTTTCTTTGTCGCTCTAGCTGGATGACCAGGGCTAACGTACTGACTACGGCGACAATAAACGAAATCAGTTGGAAAGTAGTCGATCCATAACTGGTATTCTCTGAGACAGCAGCGTAGTGGGCATAGATAAACATGCCAAGACGAGATCGATTACTGACGGGATCGAACTTCCAGGCCATCTTGACCGCTCCTGTTCCAATCATTGGGAAAGCGAGGAGGAAAAAGGCGAAAACAGGGAAGGTTGCAAGAGCAATCCAGGTTCGTCTCGGTGACAACAGCGACTTGGCTTTGAAAGGTAGTACAATGCACAGACATCTTTGTACCGTAATGAAGATTGTGATCAAACAAGAAACTCTTGACAAACAGACTCGTGGCATTCCTGTCGATAAGATAAACATTATAAATAAACCATCTTGAACACATTCACATTATACACACGGACATATATTACAGACATACGCACACTGACAGTCACACACATATTGTCTTTATCAGCCGAATTGTTTAACGCATTAAGTGCAATGTTATAGAATACGTGAGCAGGAATTAAATAAGCAGAGTGAATATGAGAATGGATTATATCGTAGAAATGTTCCCCATCTTCTAGTCGAGTTGATCCAAGACTCTCATTCAAACATTCTTCATATAAATCGCTATCAAATGCACGACCAAGGGTACAATGGACTAAATAATTTAGGCTACACGTTGTTTCATTCTTTGGTTACCGAGTCGTCAATTAACATTTCTCTCTACCGTTGAAACGTGACTGCTCTAAGTTTCTCTTTTTCACACTGCTGCTGCTGTAGCGTTGATGCTTCCTCTGGTTAACATTATAAATGAGCCATTTTGACCATCAGCCAAGTTCCTTTCTTTTGCAATCATAAGACCCATGACAAGCATTGTATAGAAGAAAACAATCACTTTTTCCATTGTTATTTGAAACATGCCTGACGAATTTTTGTTTAAACATTCATCAAATTATGATAAATTCTTTTTACATCCTGATAGTGTTTTTCACACCTTTTTTTGCATAACGTTTTTAAAATCATAGGATCTGATTTTTTGCCTTCGTTACAATACATGTTTTTCACTTCCTCCACTTGGCAAAGGAAAGTAATATAACTGACTGAACAAAAAATACATGAATAACTCATTGTCATGTGAAAGAAAATACTCAGCTACTTCGTGGACACTATGAAACACACTGCTCTGTAAACAAATGTCCGCCGTGTTTATGCAACGATATTCCTAACAACATAATAACAGATAGCGCAAGAATAAAACTAAAGCAACGTTTTATAAATTCTAGGTGGAGAGACCTTTAAGATAAGCATTGTAAAGAAGGAAGTATTACTTTAGCTGCAATTATATGAAACGTAGAGAAAAAATTATTACGAGGAGGAAAAAGAATTTCATAATAAGTGAATTTTACAGAATTTTCTATCACGTATGTATCAAATGACAAGAGAAAGAGTGTTTTTTCCTTCTTTACAATATGTATGCTTAGCAAAGGGAAGTAATTGGGATGCAGGTCAAAATAGTTTATTGTTTCTCTAAAAACCAATTCGGCAATTTGTATCATGTTCAATCTTACATTTGTATCATGTCTGATTTTGCAAACACCTCTTTCCTCAATCCCCTTGCAATCCCCTACAACCCTCCCCATCCCACCCCCAACTGCCCCCTTCCTTGCAAACTCTCGTCCCGAGTGTGCCCGCCATAACCCGGCATCCTGATTGTCCCGCTGTGCTGTTCGATATAATAATTAATTATAGTTAAGCCAGTACAACCAATGCTTGCCAGTTTTCTTTGGGAAGTGTCTTAGATATACTCCCTTTTAAAATGATAGAAATAAACGAGAGAATGCTTTCTACCCCTGTTTAGTAAAAAATATAGAATGATGATGGTTTTATGAATAAGGAGGAGGTTTGTACAGATACTCAATTTAAAGAGAAATCAAGGCCAATTAAGACGGTTTTTACCTTGGGTCATTTTACTGCGGTGTGATTGGCATGTTTGTTGATTCACAATATGTCCTTGGAAACTTGCTAGCGTATCTGGTTGCCATGGAAACAGTCGCCACCTTGGATTTTGCTGTTTTTCAACATCTATGTCCTCCGTTAGGAGATATCAAAATTCAAATCGTTCCAAATTTTGCATGTCATTATTAACGATGTAATATCTGAAAGCGATACGAGGGAATTTAAGTTTCACTGTTTTTTTAAATGAATTTTTGAAAATGCCATATAGCAGATACATATAGACCTGGCATTTTTATTCATTAGAAAGTTGTTTTCTCAAAAGTAAAAAAGATAAAGATAAAGCTCGTGTCATTTTTCTTTAATTATGTTAAGGAAAGTATGTGGGCCAAATATGATGAAAATATGTTAGTGCTTTGGAGGAAACAGAAAAACAACAAAAACAAATTTCGAGAGAAAACGAAATCTATCGACATATAAAACACAATGAAAAAAAAAACTTCAGTATACACAGAACTCTGCAGTTTAGGTGAAGGGAGATCGAAGCAACCATGGGCTACGAAATATGAAGCCCACTCTCTCTAATGCATCCTGGACGGCCTGTTCTTGAGTCTCAAATGCTGCCTTGGCGCTTATATTTGCTATTTGATAAATTAATACACTCCTTTAGAGACATTGCCTTTCTTTCACATCACTGAATCTGGACGAGCAAGCTCCCTGACTAAGTCTAATGTTGCACTTTTTTTAAAGACCCATGTTGAATTCATCAGTTTGCTCTCACCAACGGGGGCATAATAAAGAGTTGGTAATACCATCTCTCAACCCCTCCTCCCCCCTCCCATCCCCATATTTGACAGGGACTTTTGCTGAATTTGCTGAATTCTGTCAATCGTCCGTAGAAGGAAACTTGTCTAGTTTGGCCACAACGTAAGAGCAAGTGGTTTGTCCAAGGTGATTCTCCAAGGCACAGTAAATCGTGCAAGGAAGATTGGCCGGCAGAAACGGAGGTGGGAAAACAACAT
>JBCEWB010093598.1:0-12369 GCA_039654565.1 Peronia peronii
CATCCCTTGTTTGTCGGGTATGACAAAGTGGGTAAAAATAGGAAAACCTCATTTTTAATATTTTAGGCCCAAAACCCACTTCAGGACCCACACCCCCCCCCCCCCCCCCCCACCCCCTTTAAAAATTAAATTTGATGCAGACAGCGAAGAATGAATGTTGTGAAAGCATGAACATTTTATCTTGATGAAGAGCTATTAAAAGATGAAAAAATTTTATCATCACAAAGCTAATTTTAAGATTGATTCCAATACAATCCATGAAATGTTGGCTATTAAGATTCTGGAATGTGACAGACGTGACACGAGCAATGAACCGAGTGATCAAAGGGACATTTTCAGTGCAACAAACATGCAATGTCTAAGTCAACGCTTCTCAACTAGAGAAATTATCACTTCTGACCATATACATACAGTTGATTATACTTTCAGTAGCGAGAATTCTGACATCGTTTCATTATAATTATTTTCTCACACGTTAATCTGTCATTTCCGTCTGAATCAGAGCAAACTACAGAGTGGTGCAACAGTTGGTTGACAGCCTTACCTGTATGAGTTCATTACAGAAATCAACAGGAAATCAACATCAACCTGAACCTGTGCAATACAGTGGTCTCCATCTAAGAGCCTGGTCCGTCTAAGAACCTATCTCTGCTGTAAAACAGAATTTTTTCTCTATAATTTACCCCTCTAAGAACTCGCTCCCAAATAAAATATCCGCTCTTGCCCAATGTCGGGCCAAGACAAGTGAGTACATATGGTGTGATTTCACATCCTATTGTCCACTTGAGAGAAACGCACAGTGCTAGATGTGCAGTAACATGGGGGCAGGGGTGGAGAGAACAGGTAGAGAAAGGACTGGAAGTGATGGTTGATGTATGACTGCACAATCAGGCCACATTGTGGACTAAACCGTAACCATTTCTTTGTTTGACAACACGCAGGACAGCACTTGTGATTGGCTCTGTGGATAAGGAAGAGTAAGTTTAGCCTTTGAACTGGTCAGTCGTTTTGCTACTTCGGTCGGTGTGTAAACATTTGAGTCACTCGTGCGATTATCCATAGGGTAGCATAGCAATATCAAGTTTTCATTCAACAATGATATGGTTATGTGAAAACTCACTCCACGTTTAAACGCTAGACATTATTGATATAATTATGTGCTAAGAAAGATCAGGGATTGTTGGATCTAATTACAACACACACACATACACAGGGAAAAAGGGTGAGCTTATTCGCAAAGATAAATCTTTAACTAACAATGACCCTCATCTAATCATAGTAGTAAAGACAATCTGTGGTCAGATGGGTTGCGTAACTTTTCAATCCGCGTAAGAATCTGTCTGCCTAAGAGCCCGCTTTTTTTTGTCTCCTGGCGACCGGGTTCTTAGGTGGAGACCACTTAGTACTGGATGTGTTGAAATGTGGGTCCAGGAACGTTCAATGCTCAGGGCTAACACTTGTGAGACTAACGGTGCGTTTTTTATGGTGGAACAAAAGGGCCATGTCACTTTATGTTTGCATCATCTAGTAAAACTGAATGAACTGACTTAAAAAAGTATTGTACTCATGATCTGAACAATAACTGGCCTCTGTTTTGGTTATGTTAGGATTGTGACCCTGTCCAACAATATGCCCTGGGTGGGGAAAACACTATCATGAAATCTCTCAAGCTGTTTTCACATTCACAATGAAAATCAGGGTTGTTAACACCAGGGTGCATGAAAAAATGAAGCAGGAAATATTTCACATCTTAGGTTTCACAAAACTACACATAATCTTAAATATCCTTGCAGTAAGATGTAAAACTTTAAGTGCCTTGAATGTGAAAGATAAGAAAAAAATATGTGACCTGAACAAAAAAGTAGCGAAAGCCAAAAACCATTTTTCTATTAAAGTACGAAGTTCAACGATCCTGTATGACATGGTATTCAAGTAGCTTTGCTGTAATACAGTAATACAAATAGTAATATTCTAAGCTCCACCCATCTAATAATGACACTTGTTTTATGAGTTCCATCTAACTGAACCCTGAAGACCCATTACATCCCACCCAGCCAGGCTATCCAGCTTGCCAGAGACCGAAAGCTCTTTCTCCCCTCGATGCCCTAAACGGTACAAGAGGACGGATAAAAGAAAGAGGAAGAAAGATCTAACTGAACCTGTGAGGTGAACTTTACATGGAGGGAAAAGGTTCATGATACACAATACGAAAGATCTTGCACCCACTGAATCGTTAGAAAAACTATTGTCAAACAGGTCTTCATGAGTTCTGTGTTTATCCAAGTGTGGTAATGAACACACACAAGATGGCAGGAGAAGCTGATGGCACTGTCAAGAATCCCGCTCAAGATTCACTGAGATATCATTCACAGATTTCTCTTTCTTAGTCAGTTGGAGATACACAATGTACACAAGGAATGGTATTTAAAAATGTGAAATGATGAGACTGCAACAAAAGAGGTGAGTTTTTTATTCCCTGATCATGGACATCACAAAGAACACATTTTAAAAACTGACACTATTCTCTTTTCCTACTCACAGATGGCTGGACGTTATTTCCTTTGTATCTTGTGCCATATAAGGTTAAACTGTATCACATTATCCTTCTGTGAGTAATTATAAAGAAAATATCAATTTAATAGAAAATGTCATTTGTGATGTATGTAACCCTGGGACAAAGTTCATAATCTTTTGTCATAGTCTCAAATACTGTGTACGAAAAGTTTTAAGTATATACATGATATCTGTTTCATCTTCTCATTATGATGTGGACAAGATAAAGAATGAATATCACCTTATTTACAGATGTAATAAACACATTATCGAAATTCCATTTAATGGTACCATTAAAAAAAAAATAATAAAAAAAAAAAAAAAAAAAAAAAAAAAAAAAAACCAAAACCACCAAGTAAAAACACCCTCAGATTTCAAGAGAGGAAAACAGTTTCCAGTGCTCAAACTCAGTAACATCAACAGTTTTACTGATGGGAAAGATGAAGATGAAATGAATCTGGCAAAATGTACATAACTGGTTTCTATCCCGGTATTTTCAACTTTCCAAGCTGTGAAGATTTCACCACGGCTCAGTATCAAACATACGTTTGCTCTTAACCCTATCAGTGCTAGGCATATTTCCTCTCCCAGTGCTGTGAAAATTTCACAAAATGGGCAGAATCACAAGTGGACTATAATTCAATTTCACTTCTGTTGCGATTAAAACCCTTTCACTGCTCTCTTGACATACAACGTACGTCAGAATATGATAGTGATAGTGTGTCGGGGTTTAACGGCACATCAGCACGATAACGACTACATCATGCCAAACACGGTGGGTACATTTACACAGTAAAATTCTGGTCAAGGTGTAAATAGATAAACTGTAGCCCTGAATGGACAGCATGTTTATGAGTTAGTCAGAATATGACTGGGGTCAGATGCGCTGTTAACGTATAGCGAACGTCACTATAAAACCATGTTTTTACGGTGATGTGCGCTGTATGTCAAAAGCGCATCTGACACCAGTCATATCCTGACGTATGGGGTATGTCAAGAAAGCAGTGAAGGGGTTAACAAAAACAGCTCTTCACCAGGAAGATCTAAATAAGAGGTCACAAAGCCAGATGTTTTTCCCAGACATTAAACAAAAAGACAGTTTCAGAATTCAGTTTGGAGGGTCAATTTAAAAACCCACCAGATGCCTAATTCTATGGTAAACATTCACCGACAACATCAAAGAATAAATAACCAGTGGAACGCACTTAAACCAAAAACGGCTGAACCAAAAACACGGCTGAACCGAAAGAAAAATTAATCCCCGTTTTTTTTCTTCTCTTATACTCTTTGTTAATGGACTAGCGATAAGCCAAAGTCAACATTCGTGGGAACACGGCTGAACCGAAAACAATGACCCTGATTTTAGTGGAAACCTGTGACCTATTCTTCATCAAGCACACTTAGTACCAACACGACATTCTCACATCGGCAGGCCTGAAGCCACCAGCAGGTGTTGAAGACGGAGAGGGGTAGGGGATGGGGGAACTGCATCAGTGAATCAAGTGCGCAGATGACCCACGTGGTTAGTTAGTGAAATTTGACCTTACAGAGTTTGTTCCCCTCTTCCGTACTTCCACCATACCAGTTTGGATAAACCAAAATATGTTTGAACTGCAGTAATATGTTCGGTCCCTAAAATTTTGGTTTAAGCCTGTTCCACTGTATAAGATAAGTTATAAGCTGAGGTTCCAAACAAGAGCATGGTGAAGAATAAACAAGGAGCTAACCATTTTTTCTCCCCTGAACTTTTGCACACGCACCAGCAAATTTAAAAATGAACACTAATAATAAACAATAATATACCTGGCATATTTTTCCCTTGAATTTGGCAATATGCCAACCAGCAAATAATGAGATGAATGCAGATACACATGTTATAGATGATAATGCTACAAAACCATATTTTTGCTCCTAAATCTTCACGCAATATACACGTTATAAAATCAATAGAAATGATACCCCCCCCCAAAAAAACAGATACATCACTATAACTATAACAGCATGTACACAGCATTTCTCATGTGCAGAATCACACACTGACATATGTGCACACAGACACGCACATGAATGCATGTAAACATCAGCAACTGCAACATCTTGTGCTGCAGATATGTGTATGTTCAGTGCGTATCTCCTGAGCAAAGAATGAATCGTACACATGTCCTACTGCTCTGACTGATCCCCTAATCATCCACTGCTCACATTTCCCTCTTTTTGACCATCAAATCTGTCCTAAGATTGACTCAAAAAAAAAAAAAAGAACACTGATCAATTTTCACAGAAATCACATCTGTGCTGGTGTATAAAATATTGATTGCACGACTTCACTAGCAAATCACCTCTCTCTCAGACAATCTGGTAAACTTTTTTTTTTATGTCAAAATTCATGGTGAAACATCAGAGGTCAGATATCTACTTATGAACTATTCATTTCCCCATACACATTCTTCCCGTGCATGCTTATATCACAAGAGGTTTCATCATTTACGCACATTAGAGTGAACCAACCATTCACCTTCTCTGCTCTGCCACCAGATAATGCAGTGCTTATATCACACTGTATTATAAACTAACTGCCCCTCACTACAGATAAAAGAGGTCATGATTTTGCAATTTATATAACACATTATAATCTATATAGACATACAGATTCACATAGAGGACAGAAATGAAATCTGAGGTTTTAAAAAGCCTCATGGACATTCTTTTCTATGTCCACTCATTCAAAACCGGCACAGTGAATTTATGCTCCCCAGAAACGGACAGATGGATCTCAACCTGTGCAAATTTCTACGAAATCTCAGCCGTTTCACTGCTACACGAATTTTTGCAGCCCTGTGCTAAAAAGTAACAAGATGGTCAACTCCATCCACTGTTTCCTCCACCTGCCATCAGTACTGCCTAGTGTGCAAGTCAATTGGCACAAACCAGTCAGAAGCAAAGACTATATTTCAATGTAACATGAAGAAACAAATTATTGCTCCTTTATTTACTTCATCTATCAATAATCAGCT
The DNA here is from genome assembly GCA_039654565.1 of Peronia peronii. Taxonomy (NCBI): domain Eukaryota; kingdom Metazoa; phylum Mollusca; class Gastropoda; order Systellommatophora; family Onchidiidae; genus Peronia; species Peronia peronii. The sequence goes on from JBCEWB010093598.1 coordinate 5,568, forward strand.
TGCGGTGCCTATCCAAAGATTCTGCCTACTGGCGCGAAACTGGCCAATGACTGGATCAAAAGTAGGTGGTTGATGGTGAGCTGACCATTGACATGCCACAAAGGTTTTCCTACACATGACAGACTGATTTTTGGACGTACCTCGTATGTTGGATAGCAGTGAAACTGTTAATCCCATGACTTAAATGGCACACCTTTTGTATCAAGAAAGTTTTCAGCTTATTCATTTATATGTGGTTTCCAAAAGACCTGAAAAATGCTAATATAAACCACAAAGTGATGGACGATCAGGTAGTCAATGATAGGTCAGTATGTAACATAGTAAAAAAAATTAGGCAGGAAAGGAAGGGTGGGTGAGGCTAACCAACATCCTAACTGAATGATGGGGCTCCTTCCTGATTTGCTCATCCCACATACAGACTAATCAATTTCATAGTCTGAGAAAAAAAAATTTAAAAACTCGACTACATGTAAAAAGGGTCAACTTTTTGTTTTTTTTCTGTCGGATCAAAACATTACAAAAAGCACATTTCTGCTTGAGATGTTTTTGTACTAATGATCAACTTTTGTGCTCTTTGCAATGCCAAGAGTTAATCCATTTTGCTTTGGCACTACAGATCATTCAACTCTGAATCATTTCTATTCCAATCATGCTTTCTAACCTGATAAAAAATCCAGCACTGGTATATTTTTGACATATATATATATACATATACATGGATATTGTGTTGTTCAATATACATCTGTTCATGTGTGACTTAAGACTGAAAAATGATTATAAGCTTTTTTTAAAGTTTGTGATGATAAAAACTTACCAGCATCTGAATGACATCTGTTATGATTCAGGAACTGATGTTATTTCACATAAACCCTCATTTTACACAGAAAGGGTGTCTCAAATATATTATCTCGGGAATGTTGAAAAATCTTGAAAAAGTAGTTAATACAATCCATATATATTGACATCACCTGAACATATTTAAAAGCTTTGTGATTTGGTTTTGATGAGTGGGTTAGTAAACAATACGAGAGTCTACTATAACAGCCAGAACTCTAGAATATCACGATATTCTATTATATTACATTCTCTCTCTCTCTCTCTCTCATGTGAAAGATATGGGTTACATATGTATGAGAATACACTGACTTTGAGAATGAGAAACATTCAAGAGAATAAAAAAAAAAACAAAAAAAACTAAAAACAAACAAACAAATGTTTCCTCATCATAGTGCTGTGAACTTCAGCCCTTAACACGATAACCCTAGGTCAACAAAAATTATAGCCAAACTGAAAAAAAAAATGAGTTTTAGCACTTTACAACGGAATCAGATGTGTGTCAGTATTGCCATGATGTGATGATACACAGAGCTCGATGATACAAACATTAAACAATTGTCACGTTTCTCAAAGGCACACATTTTTCACAATTTCAACTGGACATTGCAAAACCTTTGGTGCTTGAAGTTGAAGTTTAAGTTAAGTTAGACAGTACTGTATTCCTTCTTGTTACCAGCACATCACTGTAAAGTCACATTTCTATACATATATTTTTATATAGATATATGCCATTCTTGATCTACCATGTAGTTCCAGAATTTAACTAGTCATATGTAAATCCATAAATATATCTATGTGATATTCAACTAAATATGGGCTGCTGATGTCACTATTGATCTAGGTTAAAAATATTATATCGCAGCTGTCTTGCAGGTCCAATCAGAACTTGGTTATGGTGATCTGTGAAAGCAAAGAGCTATAGCTGTGAGTTAAAGAAGTTCTTTTGCTTGTTTGTTGAAAATTTCCTGTCCTATATCTGTAAAGTTTCACTGTTTCTCTCCCCTGTAGATTGACATTTCATATTCTCTATACTGCACTGTCCCCTACAGCAATTCTGTTTACTGGATCAAATTCCGACGCTCTTCTTCTTGGGAGCTGTTGTTAACATCGTCATCATCAGCCACCCTGTTCTGTGCCTCCAAGTCTTCAGTGACATCCTCTTTTGTCTCTTTCCAGTGGAGTCCATAGAAGAGCATCCGCAGTTCACCTCGTATAACGGCCAGCACACCTGTGCCGATCAGCGTTGCAGGAACCAGGTACAGCAAAGCCGGCTGCCCAGTCTCCATAAAAGTAAGGGAGATCATACAGGCAGCCATGCCGACCATATACGCAGCTGAGGTGACCAGATAGTAGATCATCCGCGTTCCGGTCTTCACATCAAATACAGCATTGTAAGCAACCAGGAGGCCCGGGATGATGATATCACCAAATCCTATCAGTGAGTACTGCCGCTCCTGGCAAGCATACAGGGGTGAGCTGCCCAAAAATGGAATCAAAAACACCATGGGGAGTTTTTCGTTGGAGCCACCAGGGCCGCCCGTGGCCACTGTTTCCATTACGCTCTTCCCATCTGAGGTGAAGAAAGGGGTGATGAACACAAAGAAGACGTCATACACCAGCAACAGGATGAGAAGACCTGCGAGAATTTTCAGGTTGGGCAGGCGGAGGGATTGGATGAAGAAGATACAAAAAGCAGCACCAAGTATATTTTGCAAGACCCAGGCATAATGAGAGTGGCGCTCCACTGCCCAGAATATGCCCAGGGTTAGGCAGGGCATCAAAAGCAGAAAACTGCGAAGTTTAATCTGGGAATAAAAGAAAAAAGCTGTAAGCTTTTTCACCCACTAAAGGTTTCAACTGGAAATGTAATAATGTGCTCTAAACATGCTTCATTGAATCTATACAAAGCAAGTTATACTACAGATGTATGCTTTGGTCGTTATTGTGAACATCTGAGAAATATCACACAAAACTTTGTCTTCATGTTAATTCACATGATCTTTATTTGAGCATCTGAATTACCTTTACTAGTGACCATGTTTATCATACATCAATTACTAAACAATTATTTCAGTTACTTTGTTTTGCTCGGCTCTCATCCAAATGATGTATCCAGCCTTGGAAAATCTTTGTTTTTGCCCATTGTTCCAATAACATTGAATCACTCAACAATTCATAGTCTTTGAAGCAAGATATAAAGAAAAAAAAGCATACACAATAAAATAAAAATGCATCTGACTTTGAATTTCCACTTACACATTATTTCGGGTGAGAATCTTTCAGGGAATTCTGTATGATACTATGATAGAGCATTTTACATAAACCAGTTTTATTTATGTGAAATTGTGTGCAATAACGTAGAGTTGAGTTGTGAACATTATATTCTACAAATCTTTACATAGATATTCTGGTACTCGGCACTTAAATTGTTGCTTGAGAGCTTCAAGCACCCTCATAATTTTTAGCCACGCCAGTTGTTTTCTGAAAAGTGCAGGTAATATATTGTTGGATGTAAGATGACAGGGCATATAGATAACAACCCCCATATGACGAAAAGGAGAACCTTAAGATCTCTGCATGACAAAGGGGCGAATCGGCCAAAAAATTATCTGACAAATTTGTCTTTGTGGCACGCAGAGATGTTAAGGTTTTGCTTTTCCCTATACAGGAGTTGCTATCTATTTGCCTCTTCGTCAGACAGTGATTATATTATTATATGACAAAAATCTAGCAATTCTTACCTTGGTGCTGAAGCAGGGAAGTCTGTTTATCGGGATATCATACATGATAGGCAGTAGCCGTGACCAGGTTGGAAGAATGCATTGGTAAAGACTGTAGGAACTGATGATGCAGAAAATTGCGATAAAAACGTAGACCAAATACTTGTAAAAGAAGTAGAGCAGCAGAATCACGCCACAGATGAGGAGAAACCAAATTGCCACGCCTAACAAGCTAATGTCCTCCTGGTGTATCATGTTTGATTTTGGCTTGACGTTCTTGTTGTGATTCTTGTCACCAGATTCTGGAGTTCTGCGAGATCCTTTACGGAAGTCGTATTCCTCATAAGCTGCCCAGCCTGCAGCGGCCATGACCAAAAACACAGAAATGAGAGCAATCACAATCATATTGTAATCCCAGCTCGGAAGTGGAGGAGCATACAATCCCACTCTCACCGACCCTGGTATCTCACAAAGAGATTGAAAATCCTGATACCCAATCATAACAATAGGGATGTTGACTGTGTCGAACGCTGACTTATTTCCTCCAGGAACTGTGAGACGACTGGATCCTTTGTCATTCACTATCAATACAGCTGACCCATTGAAAGCCTCAGCCAGGGTTCCTTTACGAATAAAAGTGCAATTCCCCCTTGCGACGGCTACCATGCTGTTTTCCACTGATTCTTGATAGTCGTCAGCATTGCAACCCTTTGATGGAGTCATATCCACCATGGGATGAAAGCTCACATCATCTAGTGATGAATTAATTTTCTGATATCTAGAATTATAGCTCCCACAGATGGAACGTTTTACTGTCTTGCCTGCATCTGATGATCTAACTTCCAGAAGAGCATTTTGCCCAGCAATCTGTAAAAATAAGAAACACAGAAAACTCAACAGGCTTTCCATAAAAGCTGAAAAATTAATAATTTTCAGTATTAGTAGGCACTTCAACTATCGCGCATGGCTCCCGCATAAAACTACCGTGCCGCTGCCCGTAGACGCTTGTGACCAAGTGCGGTGCCGACCGGCGAGGTCGTGTTGGAAAACTTGCGATATTTGTTTCGTGTTTAGTCGTTCATTCAAAGGAAGTTTGTGTTTTTAAAAGAAGAAGAGTTCTGCTTCAAAATGGCGTTCGAGCGATTTGTGAGAAGTTGATAGATCGGGAAATATTCATGTTTAAAATTTAGGTTACTTTGAACTGTATGTTCAGAAAAATTTATGAATGTGCGCTCTTGAAACTTTATGTCCCCATAGAATGGTCATTTTCCTATTTAATTATGTTTAAATCATTTGTTTTTATCCATGCCCCCCGGAGTGATAGCATGCGTACTTCGCAACCCCTATCTTTTTGTGCTTGTTGCGGGCCGCTCCGGTGACCACGTTATCTATTTTTAGAAATCAAGGATTTTTGAGAAATCCAAACCTCCTTGAGCGTTACTGTTTAGTATTCAGCTCTAAATAATAAATGGCATTTGGGATGCTATGGAATGATTGTGGACAAAATTTCTAAATCTAGAATATTTTAGAACTTTTAAAACTGAATTTGATGAGGTGTATTTTCTTTGTTGCTGTAGATCAAAAGATTGCAATATTCTAACTGAACACTCGTGTAGTGTACAATGGCTGCCTTGTTGTGGCAACGAAAGTCATGCATGAAGAAGAAAACTTTTAACTTCATAGATAAGACTGAATTGGAATTAATTATGCTTCCTTGTAGCCCCTCACCTCCTCCCCAGAATATTTCTTTCTTTTTTTCTCTTAGATTTAGATAGATCTAGTCATCTACGTGTAGCTGGATGTATATAGATCTAGATCTAAGCTAAGAATACGACTAAGAAGGCCGATGCTCGTATGTGTGGGATAGATCTAGTTAAATCTAACAATCTAACTTAAAGCTAATACATGTACTAAGAAAGCAATCCTTTGGTTTACAGCTTGTACAAATTATCACATTGCATCCTTTCTTGGGGGAAAAAAAACGGGCATTTAGATATTTACTTGATGTAAATTATAAAATACGGATAGAACTTTTTGAAATTGCCTATTTAACTTTTTGCTACATCGGCATGAACATTTTTCACCCAAGATATTATTTTTTGATACATCTCCTCAACAACAGTAACAGCTCTATAATAACGATGTGTCTTTTGCCTGTTGAAATAGATTTTAGGAATCAAAAAGGGCATTGACGTCTTTATATTAATCGGTCTATAACTTTTTGATTACCGTTATTCACTTTTTGCTATGTCAGCATGTCGCTCGTAGTTTACTTTGGTAAATATTTTGCATAATATTAGTAGCCACAATATTCTTATGAGTCTTTCATTTGTTGAAATTGCTGCTAGGAACTGAGATGGAAATTTAGGGGGTTGGTTTATGTAAATCGGTCCATAACTTTTTGAAATATTCAAATTTCGCTCAGTTGGGGAGGAAAATTTTTCCACGGAGATGTTCATTTTTCAGTAAACATCTTTCAAATTATTAAAAGCTATAATGTCTATGTGTCTTTTGACTTTTTAAATTGATTCCTGGGATTAATATGAACATTTTGGTGTTTGGTTTATGTAAATTGGCCCATAACTTTTAGAAATATTCAGTTTTTTCTTGTTCGTTATCCAGGAGTGGTCACACACATCCTATATAAAAAAGGAGTCCTTTTTTCGAAAAAATTGCATGTGAAAAAATGGTATAACTTCTGATCAAATAAAGATATTTTGAAAATTTAAAAAGCACAATAAACAGCTCACCAAGCTCTGTCTATTAATGCATTTTTTAATAGTTAATTTAGTATTTGAAATTTTTACAAAAGTGCCTAGTATTAGAGAAACTGACGGGCATAATGTGCTGAAAAGCAATGTCTGTTTTTTCATTGCTGATTTTCTTTGAATTAATGGACATCAAGTTACTAATTGACATTGAAAAGAATTGCTTTCACACCAGTGTAAATAAACTTGTTCTGCTTAATAAGACAGCAAAAATGGTCAGGTCATTCAATTACTTTTTACGGGACATAATTGGGGACAGCAGCATAATTAGCAATTTCGAAGGAAACAGTAGCTGTATTGGTTTTTCTATCTCTGTGCTCTCTTTTTTTGTTCTATTATCAATTATAATACTGTACAGAGTTTGAATCTCACATACTCACATGAGAACTTCATTTGTTTTTTTCTATGTAATCTATCATGTGATATTTAGGCACTTGGCTCAAAAGCTTGTAGAACAAAGTATGCCCTGAGCAGTTC
>JBCEWB010093620.1:0-12368 GCA_039654565.1 Peronia peronii
TTCTCCTACCATTGGCTCATTGCAAATATCATATGTGAAGAAAGGATGGAGTTAGGGAGGGATTAAAGGGAGACATTGGTCATTAAGGTGGTCTGATGTGGGCCTGTATTGTGTCACTCAGAAATTGATAGGGCTTTATTAGTCCGCCGCGAGACACGCAGCCTTGTAGTACAGAGATGCGTGGAATCATATGACGTCGCATGTTAATGGCGTAGAGCTGGCGAAAGAAAACGCAGAATCGCAAGCTGTGTTATTTTCCAAAATAAACACATTAACGGTGATGTTTTTGCAAAAATAACATTGCTAACATGTTTTTGGCTACTAGAAGTTTATTATTTTACAACAAATAGCATAGGTGATGTTGCACTACCCCTTTAATTATTGATCGATTGCTTGGCAGCATTGGTCCCAGTACGCTGTTGTCTAATCCCTCTCGCCCCATCTGTAGCACTGTCTCCTAGGACAAAAGCCAATTAATTTTTTAATTTTTGTGGCGGAGCTGACCGGTTCGAATTAAAGGAAACTTGCGGCGATGGCTTCTAGTTATGCAAGAAGCATTTAATAGGCACAATGAAGGAAAAAAAAATCGATTGTTTCGTTTTTATTCAAATTGTCAGAAATTCAGATAATCAGAGTTCGATTTAAGTGGGCTCAACTGTAAATGAATCAAATTTCAGGCTGAACTGTCACTGATTTTCTAACATCACTAATCTGCTTTAAACTGCATGCTGATAATAGAATAAACTAATATATAGCAATCAGAGTGTCAAAGTTGCTCTGTGCAATAACATATGTCACCATGAACATTCACAAAAAGACATAAACTTTTCTTACACTTAGAAAGACAGTGTTCAATGTCATAATATGCAATTGTCACGAACTTGTGAATGTGAATGGGTGTTAGTTGTGACGTTGTAAGTGGTAATCAGGCGGCGAAGGCGGACAAGACGCACACAAGAACGGAGAAATAAGAACAGGAATCCTCGACGTCAAAATGATGCAGAATTTATTGCAGGTGCTTGGTAACAATACAAACTTCAGGGCAGCTGTCTAACTCCGATGCATACGGCACTCACTGCATTGCACTTTCTCTCTGCACTCCTTCTCTCTCCGGCTGAGCCCTTATATAGACAACAGCTCGCCTTGAATTCTGTCGAACATACCAGTTCTCACTGTCCCGAATTCTCTCGACCTGCCATCACACACATAAAACCGTGATGTAGTGCGTTCACACGTGACATAATACACGCACAAAATCTGACTAGAATCATCCCATACAAAATGCTTAGAGAGTATATCAGACACGCTCGGTGACCCAGTATCTCCATCGGCAAGCATACGCACGCTCACAAGACACTCTTGCATGGGCTCAGTGTATACAATGACAATCCGCTAAACATCGCTCACAACACACACTCGCGCCTACCCAACATGTATAATCATGATTTGTTACAGCATTAAACCTTGGATGTTCATGGACAAATAATTAATTTACCACTCTCTTGGGCTGGATAAATCAGAAAAGAAATGAGAGGTGGTAGGTCCCTGTGGAGTTTAAAGAATGCCATAAAGAATGGATATCGGTGAACTCTATTTAAGTTATCTTTAAACAAAGTTGGAAAGTTCCTATGAAGACTGACAATCCAAATTTTTTGTTTTATTTGAGTCTGGTTCATATTTCAAGCTCAGTTATTTATCTGAAAGTATTACATCTCAAATCTACCTTCAAGAATGACTTCCACTGAATTCAAAACAATTTTTTTTTTCTGAAGAATCCAAAGATAAAATCTTTTTCTTCAACGATCATGGTAAATCTGACAGAGGACGTTCACAGTGTCACATATACATATATATGGATATGGGAAGATAATTTGCTTTCAAATCCTGCCGACAATGCCATATGTGGCCTCAGAAAATTAAATGCATTCCAATCCTGCCAACAATACCACTTGTGATATTATGGATTTTAATATGCAAAAATGTAAATGTTGAAAATAAGCACATAGATTAGATTTGACAAGGAAATGAGTGGTTAAAGACCAAAAACATGGATAGGGATTGAGCTGTTTTAATCTGTAGGAAATCCGAAGTTGAACAGGTTCCAGTAACAATAATATACATATTGTAGCTCACAAGTCAATTCCAAAGTCTAATGAGTTCTAAACAACCATATTTGTCAGGAGCTCTAATATAGAAGGTCACAATTTCACTGTTTCATAGACTTTCCTAAACATGAGTCATCCTATAACTATGCAAAGTTCTCAATGCACAGTTCATCTGTCTTGTACCTTATGGTTGTAGAGGTGGACACCATAAGGGATGAGCCTTGGACTTTTCAGGAGACAACTGGGTGATGACTCCAGTCCTACCTAGGGGACGAGTCACATGGTGACCCCAAAGCACTGTAGGACGACTCCCCGTGGATGACTGACTTACTGGTTAAAACAACTGGCTTTTTATACTCTGGCTTTTTATACTATTTCACAATGCCGTCTCAAAGATTTTTTTCGCTTGAATACCACAGAATGGGCTAATTTTCTGGCATAGTCATAACTAAGACAGGAAACAATGAGTTGCTTTGATAACAATTATGGTAAAAAAAAATAACAGGGGCTAGGTTCTTATTATCATTCCATCGTGGGTGACAATTATGTAAGAATAGGCAGTAAGAGTGGGCAGTAAGAGTGGGCAGTGACGTTCCCCCATGACTTCACCAAACCGTGGAATCTATGACATCTATGAAGCTGCATTCACCATGTATAATTCACCTATGATGCAGTTTCTTCGACAAATTCCAATTTAATTGTCTAAAAGAGGTATCTCTGATAATTACCTTGTTCTTGCACTGAAGAAACAACATGCAGTAAGGCTCTTTTCTAGGCAGTAGTAGCACCTTACTAACAGTGACTTACTGAGGGCAGGGTCGAAGGGGAAGATACTCAGGTAGGAAGTGCATCTTGTGGGAGGGAACAAAGCAAGAGTATTATTTGCATTTGACGACGCAGTTTCATGGGACGCATCAGTGCTACCTTGCGTCGCACTTTCAAATTTTTGTGACATAACAGTGGGAGTAACATACAATGGTCAAGCAAGTGAATTCATCCAAAATCTCACCAGCTCACACCTTGGGTGTTGTTGGCGGGATTGGGATTTAATTGTAGGAAAGTAAACATCCTTGTAGTCAGTTCAAATTTGTGAATAACAATGGTGAATCACCCAGAGTCACAGGTCTATACCAGGACGTACTCGTTCATCATTTTCATGGAGATGGCGACCCCCAAGAGATAGAGGACTTCAAATGGGAGATAAGAGATGCTTGGTCAGCTCAACCAGGTCTCTCAGACAAAGAGATGTCATCTCTCATTCCTAGAAATCTCAGTCCTCATGTCTGGGATGAACTCAACTCATATCCAGCTGACTTCAAAGCAGACCCAGAGGCTCAACTACGAAAGCTATGAAACATCTACAGTGAAACTTCTTGATCCATATGTAAACTGGCTCACAAATTCCTTGGGATATAGCAAGGACAGCACGAATCTATGAGAGATTTCTCCCGAAGGTTACACCGGCTGTACAATTCCCTGATCAACCCCTGTCACACCAATCCCATGGGTGATTGTCGGTGGTAGCTCTTAGCAGCATGTAGGAGGTGGCTGGGTGATGAGATGAAATGCATGGGTGGAAGGACATGTACAGTATGTGCGTATAAACTTCAGGAGATATATTGCTCCTCTGGTGCTAATGGAGTTCTTTCCAAGTTGACAGGTCGCCAAAAATCAGGTCAACCTGAGCGTACTCCACTGGGATTAATCATCCTCTGCGGGCAGCAGATAGGCGGGTGACCCAGATTCCAAAGGACTTGTAGGTGCAAGACTGGAAACCCAAAGGGCTCGACACAAGTCACCAACAAGAGTCCTAAGCCTGCAGCAAGATCACCGACAGCCCTGGTGCAGCAAAGAGCTGGCTCATGCATCAGATCGACAAAGTGCCCAGCCAGCACTTATACTAGTGGGACATGCGTGTGCCTTAGGGAGGGCGCACACCCCTCCATACCACAAAGACCTGCTGATGGCAGAATACCAACTCCTCCGATCGCTCTCCAACCTGCCTACCTACCCTCACAAGAGCTGAAGAGGGATATCTGACTCAAAAAAGAGGGAAAATCAGGGAAAAGGAGGGAAATGTACCGACCCTACCAATAGAATATCCGCATGTGAATTAAAGGTTTCATTCGATATAAATATTACACATAAAATTAGATCTGCATTTCTTACATTCTTTGCAGATTCATAACATAGTGAACAGTTTTACTTTAATTTAAAGTATAGATTTCGTGCATTTTGCACTATTCACAAAAGTTTAGAAAATTCAATGCACAAATTCCTATTCCTTTGTGCCGTCCTCTTACATTTCAGAAGGAGAAGGCGCGAGGGTGAGAAGGGGAGTATCTGGTAGGTTCATGGTCAGCCCGCCACCCAACATCCCCGCTTTCCTTTTGATCCAATATTCCGACCACAGACTGGCGTTTCACATCTATCTGCTTCAGCATATAACAATTAATATTGAACAACAGATTCTTGACCGTTCTGATTGCCCGTGGGAAAGTAGAGGACAGTGCCAGTGGGCTCACACAGTTGGCAGGACTGAGTGCGGGTAGGGGATAGCAGTGGATGGATAGAAAAAAAAACTGACTGGACTGTAACTGATACATGGCAGTGAAGAAGTTAAATTCTGTCAGTTATAACTATCACAAAAAGAAGTAGGCGTAATAGCCATTTCATAGGCAGAAAATAGCCCATGAGTGAGACAACCTCTGTCGCGAGTGCTGGCAGAGACATTCGAATAGAATGATAGAATACCAAAATTATGTCGGAATTGCTGAGACTCGATCTTTTTTTTTCCCCTCTTACGTAAAGTAAGCATACATGACCAGTAGACCTACATGATGATGCACGTTATGGACAGCCCGTCGTCTTCTGTCCGACAATGGTACGCGTAAAGACATGTATTCGTAAGCTCAACAGGTCATCCAATCAGACTTTTGAGAGAAAGATCCCAGGATGAATCTACATCGTTTACATCGTGGTCGGCAACATGCGGACTGAAAGTGCGGGATGGGACACCACAGTTAATGAAAGATTTAGGGTCAAAAGCGAACTACATGAGCAATCGTGGGCCAAGTGCTGATTGGATTATGAATGACTGGTGCACGTGAACGACCGCTTAGCATGAGGGTAGGACGGGCAGGGTGTAACACATAACACTACATATCCAAACTGGGCTACATCATGTACTCCACAGCGTACAGACACAGGCCTTGGCAACGGCAGCAGGCAGGACCACTGCCCATAGCAAACAAACGGGAGAATGCAGTTTTCTTGCTGCATTGTGAGTGAAAACTATACTCCGGCGGCATTCAGAATGATGTCAAAGCATGAAATGCAAAAAAAAAAACCTAGTAAATAAAATATCCGAATTCGTCCGAATGCGGGAATTTATATTCATGGCAAGGGAAGGCAGGATAATGGGTCGAAATGCAGGATGATCCCGCGGAACACGGGAGGGTAGGCAGCTGTAGTCCATGTGCCTCTCTCTCTCTCTCTGCACAGAATACGGCCGCTAGGCGAGCCTATAAGTCGCAACATCAGGAGGTAGATTGCTCGTCTGTTGCAAGCAAATCCTACTGGCTGAGATCAGTTGAGAATAGGGACCATGGCTCCTTGCTGGCAACTCGCGCATCACGCACTTGCTAGGGGTCCCCCAAGCCCCTATTTGACAGATGCAGTCAGCCTTGGTGGCAGAAACCACATCCCAGGCGGGCGAGTGGGGCTCTGCTCAAATCCAGGGAACCCACTCTCTTGCCTCCTACAGTTCAAGCAGCACGAGTCGACACTGGCCTCGCATGCTTCTTCCTGCTTGCTGCGAGACCGGGCCCGACCTGTATTGAACCTAGTGTGTAAAGGGTGTATAGGGAAACATCTGGCTTCTTCTAATCCTCAGAGCCTCAAGGAGCAGTGCAGACCCTGTACAATGGGTTTTGTCATGATGCTTCGGCCGAACCCGGCCCAGTGTGCCCGAGCTCTCACCCATCTGGATGAGGCATGTCGGCGTTCATCAACCAACCCAACCAGGCAGCAGTCCACACCCTGATGGTGGGTGCAACATCGGTTCCGTTCAAATTCTAACAGGGGGAGGACCTCAACTTGATAACCCGCCAGCCCGGACGACCCCATCTCATCTGCATGCCCAGCTTCGACTTTAAACCGTCACTAGGCATCCCAGTCAATACCACGGGAAGGTGAGAGATGGAGATAGGCCTTGAGGTGAAGTGCAAGTGCGGTACCCGAGGGCGAGGTCCTTAGTATCCATGCGTCATGCTGTCGCCCATTGGAATAATCCTGAAGGGCCAGAAGTCGACTCTGGTCAATTGCTAAGAAGCAGTGGGGCAACCACAGAAGACAGCGTGCTCCATGATGTCTTCATGGATGGTTTTGCAGACAGCACTCTTAGGCTACACCTATACCAGCAAAGGCTTCAGAGTCCAGCACTTACCTATATGGAGGTGAGACAAGCAATGCTGGATCTGGCAGTTGATGCTGAGATCACTGCCAGTGTCCTAGCGACAACCACTCCAAGGGTTTCAACAGGGATAGCACAAGGTAAGAAGGTGAGCACAGAGTTGGCAGAGGTAAAAGAAATCCTGGCCAAGCCTACCCAGATGTTCAACGAACACTGCAAAAACTGTTGTTCATCCTTGTCTCCGGAGCCAGGTAGACAATCAGCAGGACAAAGATACCCCATGGCCAAGGATACTGCTACAAGTGTGGAAAGACAGTATATTGCCTCCAGGTCTGCTGGGAAACAGGGGAACAAGTGACTTTGACAGTGAGGATCTAAATTACTGGAGACCAAGATCTTGACTCGTTACGATGTGCAGTCTTGGGAACCTGCCCTACAATCACCCTGACAATTACTAACAGGAATATGAGAGGACTGCCAGGATATAGGCTCTCAGGTCAGCCTGATATCAGAAATGTACTTTGAGACAGACCCTCTAGGTACATCAACAATGGATGGCTGGATCTCACTGAAAGCAACTGGGATGGACATTCCTTAGAGCAGGTATGTAGTAGTAGACATTTATGTGGGCCAAGTTGAGATAAAGCCATCCTATTTATCTCATCCGGTGTTCCCTTCTCTGCCAGAGCTCGTAATAGGCATAAGTATTCTTCACCACTCATTTTAATTTCATTTATGTTGAATGCAAGCATAAAAGTGTGTTTATTTTATCATTCACTACCATGATCATCACAAAACTATCTACCTAGTAAACAAGAAAATTCTTTTTTTCTGGAGGGCCACATATACATGTATATCCAAAAAGAAAAAAAAATCAATTTCAAATGTCCACACTTATGAGGCAGAAAATTTGGTTTAACATTTGAAAGAGTCATGATCAAGCCGCCGCCCCCCCCACAATTTTGTAACCATTGTCTAAAAACATCTAAAAAAAAACGTTCATCCACCCATTGTTTATCTTTCCACCATTATATCTTTGTTTAGTAATAATGTGCACTATAAAGAGCATAAAACTTTTCAGCCTGCTTGGTATTTCTGTTTCTCTCTTTGGGTTACTGGATTTCATCTCTAAGTACAGTGGAACCCAGATAACACACCCACCCTTAGGACCAAACACAAGAGTTGTGTTTTCAGGATTAGTGTGTTTTCAGGATCAACCATTTTTCTTACAAACCCATGTAATGCTGATTTTTGGAAACATGAAAAAAGGCTTACAAATATGTTTGCAATAAAACAGCATACATTTATTACACATGTACTTATTAAAGGGGTCAATGTACATGTATTAAGCTTACTTGTTAAGAGCTTGTTGTTTTTTTTCTTAAGCCCTTAACAAGTAAGCTTAACACATATACTTATTAAAATGGTCAATGTACATGTATTAAGCTTACTTGTTAAGAGTTTGTTTTTTCTTTTCTTCCACTAGAATATAAAGTTTGAAAAATTTTTAAAACTTAGTCAAATTGTGGTGCGTGGTGAGACAGGAAAGTGATAATGCACAATGTGTGGTGATGAAGGTTGGAATACTGGTCAGTAGTCTATAGACCTGTGACGCTCCATGGCATGTCACCGTTGAAGACAGGGGAACAAGAGGTGGGCTCAAGCAGGCTCAGCTCTGTGATCCGAGAAATATGTGGCCGCACCACACTTCATGCGGCCACACTTTTACTTACTTGCCGCACGATTACCGCACTTTTCGTTTTGGCATTTTTTGCCACTCTGGAGCATTTTTTCGCATTTTTCTGCATTTTTGTACATTTTAATAATGGAAGTGAATAGAAATTCTTTGTTGATTTTGAGATTTTTTTTAACCTGGCACGAATACAAACTCACAATAAATCTAGTGGTTTCTTTACTGTTGCGACTACAGTCGACCTCTAAATAACCTACAGCTCTTGATAAAGTCAGAACGTAAACAATCGTTTAGCAGACGTCTAGATCTACAAAAAATCCACCAGAATGTCTGAGAAATGCTGTTGTGTATCCCTTTTTTTTCAAAAAAAAAAAAAAAAAATCTAAATACATGAACAGGGATTTTGCCGGGTGAGGAGACTGAAGGTGACGAATATGATGATTCTGGGTCAGAATATGTGAGTGAGCCAGAACTGGACTCTGAGACATCGAGATGGAGTAGTGATGATGATCAAGCCTGGCTTCAAGTCCTCAATAGTTATAGATCTACATAATTTAGATCTGAATTTAGGCCTACTGCTATGGAGAGGGACTATATATAGAAGAAGTGGTAAGGGGAAAGCACTGAAGAGAGGAGGGCTTCCAATGAAGAAATTCAACTCTAGGCCTGCCTAACACAGATCTAGCCAGTATGAAGATATGACCCTGAAAACGTCTACTGGGCTGATGCAATGGCTACCCATCCAAGCAAAAATCAGTGTTGTATCGGGGAATGAAAAATTGGTTGCAACGAAGAGGGCCACTGTGTGATTTGCTCTTTCTTTGGCACATAGCTTGGGTCTAGTCGTCAGTTCTAGATTTAGTGATAGAAGTGGTCAATAATTGAAAGATATTTGGAGCCTAGATCTAAATCTCTAATTGAAAAGAAAGGACCAATTCATCAACAGACCAAAACAAACTTCTAAAAGTGGACTGAAGATCACGGGACATTAGCAACATGCTGAGTATAAGGAGTGCACACACGTCTCGGGACGCTTTAAATCATGAAAGAAAATCTGTTCTTGCTGCACATAAAAATATTGCTAAATATATGGCCAATTTGAAATGCTCACTTGATGATCCAGCAGAACATAATTTGAAGCAATGTCATGTGAATGTTAAATACCATTTTCGGAGCCTATGTTTGACAACTAATACATGTACCTCCTTTTCTGTTTTTAATCATTATAAGTACACCCTTTTTGGAAACTTACGTGACTGGCTGAACAGACTTGGCCACAGGGGACTTAAAAGTTATATTGTTTAACTTTTGCATGTATATGGTGGTTTGGCAGGTACAACAAAAGGTGTTCAATTTTATCAACTTTATTCATTGTGACCTTTGATAAATGCAGTGACACTGGGTTTTCGCCCTGTACATTGATCTTGCATTTGTCATGTTTGTATTGTAATTATGAGCAAGGATCTGGAGATTATCCATGTGAGCAATGCCTTTTTCTTTTTTTTAAATATTTAGGTTAATTACTAATCCTATTACCTGTTACTAGACCTATGTTAATATAAGCTCACTAATGGGCTGAGCAGACTATTATCTGAAAACGTTATAAAAATCTATTGTAATTCGTGAGTTGCACTTTCTTTTGCATTTTCTGGCTTTGAAAATGGCATTTTTCTCGGATCATAGTCAGGTTAACATAACATTATGAGATGACACTGACCAGACTGATGTGTGTGCTGGGGTAAGAAAAGGGTGACAAGGACTAGATTTAGTACTTCCAGCAACAGTGCAGAGGCTGTCAGCTTGAGATTTGGCGAGAAATCAGGCTTTTCAATGTTTTCTAGCACATCGTTAGCACAGACAACTGTCGGATCACTGACAACTGTCCAAATGAATTGAGTGTGCTATGCTGGTTGAACATGCAAACCTGAGCATGTTATTGAAAATGAATTAGTATGTTTAAAGAAGGGTTGAAACCGCACTTTAAGAAGAGAGTGTGTTAAACAGAAGATCATGTTAAGCCATGATCATGCTAGCGTGGTTCCACTATACGTCTTTTGTCTCATTATTAAAGAAGAAGAACTTGTAAGCTTGGTAGAACACCGTCACCAAATATCCACAGATAGCATGCAAATAAGCGCAGAGAAAACCAAACTTATGACCAACAGCAGCAATGGCATTAGCACTGAAATCAAGATTTCAGAAGACCAAGTCAATGACAAACAACATGCAAGGTTTCACCTCTGAAACTGCAGTTAACTCTTTCCACATACCATACACCGATATACTGGTGGGCTGACTATTGCCATCTATGTCACACACCCATGTATCAGTACATATATCGGCAGCACTCCCGTTTTTGGCCGCCAAGGAAGGATCAGCCACCTTACACACAGAAGACTGCAAATGACTGAAGTGCTTGTCAGTTGGGAGAGCGGTATATGTTCGTCTTAGTGAAAACTTTAGGCATCACTGGTGTCAAGGGAGTTGAGCTCATGCACGAGATCAGGTGCCAAATAGTAAAGATTACTGAAGAATGTCAACAAATGACGAGGCCTTTTCTATCACCTTGACATCCAAATCCACAGAGATCTTTTCTGATCCTATGACAGACCATAATTTGGTCAAGACCCCAAGAATTTGTTTACTGTCATGTTGGACCAAGTAATTTTGGCTGTTTATCGTAAAACTGTTTTATTCCTCCACAGGCTCATGTTCAACCCAGAAAGGAAGCAACATTTTCATTCAGATTATTTGATATTAGATTTAGATCTAGATATTGATTCAAATGACTGTATATAATATATAACTTGAACTAGATCTAGCAGATCTAGCATGATCTTTACACAAATTACAATGAATAGTTGTCACATAATTGTTTGGAACCCACTGAAATGGAATAAAATAAAGAATAAGATCGGGCAAGTAGGTAACAACAATTTTTTGTTACTAGAACTTGATCTATCTTACCAATACCGCCCAAATTCCATTCACAACATTTTTAACTTCTCCTGCTGTTGAAGCTGGATCCAGATGTAGATATCTAGCTAGATCTAAGCCAAATCTAGCTAACCATGGGCATGGAGCTTGCTACTCTGGGCCAAGGAATCCCCAGTGTAATCAAAGGAGAGACATACAGTCACCAGCAGTCAGCGCTCAATGATGTACATAATATCAAACACAGTAACAGAGCCGCACTAGGGTCTTTCACGACAATAAGAACTTGACATATAATCATGGAGTAATTTCATGATAATTTTTAATTCTTCCAATATTCCCAACCTAGGTTTCATACTCTGGTTTTATTCATTTACGTAACAGAGAATCTACCACACGATTAAGGCGAGATAGCCGTCCGCAGGTGGCTGAAAGGCGACAAGGAAACGTAAAGTTGAGATTATGGATAAATTAGATATTGCAATATATTTTTTTGTTCGTCTCTTGGAGATTGTAGAATGTAATTAACTTTTATAAAAGACACTTTTAATTCTTTTCTCCTGAAAACTTTCCTCCTAATTCATAGTCGGGTTAGATTATCAAAGTGTCAAATCTTTCATTCGTCTTTCAAAGTTTAATGTACGGGGCCCTGTCGATACTTTCACCTTTCTCACTTCCTTTGACCGGATATAATATTAAAAATAGCGACAAGCATGGCAGGTATCAACAAAAGAAAGACTTTTTCCCTTAAAGTTTTGTCCAGAAATCCAGAAAATTACAGACGAGAAACCAAGCTTGATATACATAAAGGTAGGAGAAAAGCTGTTTAAGCATTCAGTGTAATATGCTTCGATATTTGCACCGTGTGTCACAAATGTCAAAAGTTACTCCACAAATAAGAGTCTAGATCTAGATAGACTAGGAGTAGGACTAGAGTTAGACTCACTGGATAGCCTAGATCTAGATCTAGAATTTATTGTACACATGTCAAAAGAGATATTTTCACAAGCCTGCGATAAATATGAGGCTTCATTAGAATTTCGTCTTGCTAATAATGATAATAAATGCTGTGCAAATCGTGGGTTTCACGTTTAAATCAACACTACTGCAAATAGGAAACACGCAGCACGGGTGTTTCCCAGCTCTTCAAACTGGGATACTTAGTTTGGGTGGATGACCCGTGGCTGACCATCACTTTTATTGCCCTCAGATATTTGATACC
>JBCEWB010093642.1:0-12368 GCA_039654565.1 Peronia peronii
TCTATCTATCTATCTATCTATCTATCTATCTATCTATCTATCTATCTATCTATCTATCTATCTATCTATCCATCAGTCCTGTATTTCTTTGTCTCTGTGTCTGTCCATCCATCAGCTTGTCTGTATGTTGATCTGTCTTTTTAAAAAAACAAATAAGATCTTTACTGTTTGACTCATCTAGATCTGTTTGTGTGTATTACTATGACTCTCTAGTGTGACTGACTGTCTGTCTGTTTGTCCGTCTGTCTGCTTCTCTGGCTTCCTTTTTTTTCCTCCATGTTTCATTGTGTTTTCCCATCACATCTTATTTCTCACACTTTCTCCCCTTCTCTCTTTCTCTCACTCTCTCTCTCTCTCTTTCTCCATCTCTATACATTATTATTTTCCAATCTAGAGAATTGTGAGTTTTCACAGTCTATTTTCCTCTTGAAGGTTTTACAAAGGTAGTGCTTTGTTTCAAACTATCAATAAAGTTTTTCTTAACCGCAGGTTGTTGAATATGTGCAGATGCTGTGATGTCGTATTCGACGATAAAAATAGATCCTGTGCAAATTTTTGTGGCTTGTTTGTGTGTGTATGTGTGTGCAAGTGTGTGTGTGCGCGCATGTGGGTGTTTGTATGTGTGTGTGTCAATTTCGATATGCTCTTTTTGAAGACGTTTTGTAAATACAGAGATCATCCGTGCGGAAGAAAAATACGGTGTGATTAAGAAAGCTGGAATAATGAACTATAGAAAGTTTGAAATATTTTAGTTTGAAATTGTTTGTGCCATTTTTATTCTGAATACGTGACAAGTAACTCTTGAGCATTATAGAAAAGCACCTTGCTTCGAAAAAATAGTGATTTAGTTTTTGCTATCTCTCCTTTAATATATATATAGTAAACAAAAGATAGTTTGCAGAGAATGAAATTATACTATAATTTGTCTTTGAACTTGTGGAAAGTTATATGTGAATACATAGTGGATTACTTAACTCTAGAAATACCAAGGGACTGATCTGCTCAAAGACTTATTCACTATACTTGGCATATGAATGATTTTCCAGGATTGCTCACAGATCAGTGACCAAGTAACGTCTTATGTATGGATTTATCCTGTCATTTTTTGCACACAAATAAATAAGACTATGGTGTTAAAACATTTTCAACACAATTTTAGAGTTAAACTGCTTTGAAAAATAAAGAGATGTTTTTGTGAAAGTATGTAAAAGAACTGACCATTTTCTTCATTATTCTGATATAGATGATTCTGAACACATTCCTGGAGAACATGGAGCTGGAAGACAGGATGGCCGAGTCCGTGGATGACATAACGGCAGCTGAAACAGCTCCCAGACCAATAAAAGTGACCGCAGTTGGACACAAGTGTCGCATGACCAACGGCAAAGTCAGTGAAGAATCATCATCGCTGATAGTAGGAGCGCCGTAGTCTGTTTGATTCCAGTCTGTGGGTGGAAGGGGAAAGGGGAGAGAGAAACAGATGAAGTACTTTGGATCAACAAGTACAATCTAACACATTCAGTTGTACTGACAGAGACTGATAAGGAATATAGCTCACGTTCTAATTTTTCTTGCACAGTCAAAAGTCATTTACCACTGAGAATGCCTGACAGATGTCAGTGTTTCGGGTAAGTGAATTTGCATAAGCTGAAGTTAGATCCTCAAGAAACACATTTTTTTTTAGTTTAATGCAGTTGCATCCAGTGGATGATTACCCTGTGATAAAATTACCTCCATATCTCAGCTTTAAAAAAAAAGATAAAGACGATGACAAAGCTGATCACTTTTGACTACATATTAATGCTCTTTAAGTCTAGTGCTATTGAAATAGTTAAAGAAACAAATAACTATTCTAATGTCTTCGATGCCGAAACGAGTATAAATTTTAAATCGCAAGAAAGAGAGGAAAATTTTCGACGAGGATCAGCCTCAAAATGGTGTTCTTTCACTTCACATTACAGAGACATATGCAACTGCCTTGTGTACAATACGTGCAAATGTGCATGACATAACGAACAAACAATAATAGACAAGAGATGTCAGATGGAAGACCACAGAAGCACGGAAAAAACTGGTTACCTCTGCAGAAGCTTCTATAACGAGACTTTGTCATGCATGAATGACAGGTTAAACCAGAGGACAGTATAATTATGACTGTGAAATGTGCTTTCCTGCCACATTATATGTTAAGAAACAAGTAATTCAGATCAGATGCATAGTGAGACTTGAGAAAGTCTTTGGTTAGATTTCTTCCCTTACCCCTCCACCCTCCCTCCTCCCCACTCACACCCCCCCCCCCACTCCACACTCAACCGACACTTTTAAATGTATAGTGCCAAAGACACTGTAGCCTAGTTTTTTCTACCTGTGGATTTAGCAACGGCTCCTAGTACAACAGCTGGGATGGCCATAATGATACATCCGACTCCACCGAAAATGCTGAGAACCTTTGCCACCCTCACAGTCTTAGACGACAGAGCCCTTTGCCAGTACACCTACAAAAATATTGAAGGAGGGGGGGGGGGATATAACATGCATAGACACGGCTTTCCTTTTCATGCCGACATCCAAATAAACAACACCACAAACTCACAGATGTTTATGACAGCAACAACGGCCCTTCGTGAGCATTGACGACAACGCAACAGAGCTTTTCCAGAGAAAGAATTGCAGGGAGGAGATTGTTAATTCTGTATACATTCTGTAAACAGCAAAATGTCTGATTTCACTGTAACGATTTCATAATGGAAAAACTAAAGAACGGAATATCTACTGCTATAGT
Organism: Peronia peronii; assembly: GCA_039654565.1. Classification (NCBI taxonomy): domain Eukaryota; kingdom Metazoa; phylum Mollusca; class Gastropoda; order Systellommatophora; family Onchidiidae; genus Peronia; species Peronia peronii. The sequence goes on from JBCEWB010093642.1 coordinate 2,783, forward strand.
AAGTTTTAGTCTTTTCGATCACAGGCGTTCTAGCTTGATAGAATTTCTTACTTCAAGCGCCATGGAATTAAACGTAAACTTCGACGTTAAAATAGAAAAATCCATATCATTATTCTTACCGTTAAGATTTTGTGCCTCCGGTGAAGAAAACTGAGGTCGGTCATTCATGAAAATTTGAAATAATTTTTCAGATTTCTAATGCTTAGATCAAACCAGACAAGGATTAAAATATAACATGAAGAAAGGAAGAAAGGAGAGAAGGCAGAGATCCAAGAAAATTATTAAATAGACAAAGAATAAACAAATAAATAAATACTATAAGCAAATCAAATACGTGAGTAAATCAATAAATAAAGAATGAACAAATGAATGAGTAAGTGTGAACGAATGAACGAATGAATGAATGAGTGTGAATAGATAGATGGATGGATGGATGGATGGATGGATGGATGGATGGATGGATGGATGGATAGATGGATGGATGGATGGATAGATGGATGGATGGATGGATGAATACATGCATGAATGGATGGATGCATGGATGAACAATAATAATAATAAATAAACATACTTGCCACGGGATTCCCCCTAAAATCAGTAGGAGACCGTAATCAATGTATTGCCCCACATATAAAGGGGTGACTTCTCCCGTCCAAAGCTTGCCTCTATTCTCACCAATAGGTGTGACAGCATCATGGGTCATGGCAAACGGCACACAGATCCACTGAAAAACGCATATAGAAAATATGAAGTTGAAACCTCCACCTTTCCGTGACACTACGTCTCTTATAAAGCACTGTAGGGGTAAAATTTGCAAATATTCCAAAACTCCTAAGCACATCTCATTACTTATTAAATTCCAAGAAGGAGGGAAGCATTCAACGAGGCTTCTGTCTTAAGATCTATAATAATATATATGCCGAACAAAATTAAAAAAAAAGAGAATGCCATTAAGAAGATGCGAACCAGTTGCGGCAAACCTGCAACCATACACATACATGTAATTACATGTATACTTCTCCTTTGCGGTGGAGACTGGTACTGGCGCACTTGCCTTATCAATCAGTCCCACAAACATTGCTGAGGCGACGCCAGGCAAGGCACATTCATCTGTGGTCAGCGCTGACCAAATCTACCTTTGAGCCTATCATGTACTAACATAATTATACATGCATGCATTAAAACCAGAAATAATGAAGATAATAAGAACAATAATTAATAAAATTATACATGTAATAAAATAATAATAACAATAATGACGAAGTGCCAAATCGGCTTGAAACTTTGGCCAGTTCCATCAATATTTTTGTAATTAATTTTTTTTTTTTTACTCAAGATGGGTATTTGTTTTTTTTTTTAATTTTTATTTTTGTGTATTTAGTTAGTTTGTGTCTATCCGTCTGTCTCTTCCCCTCCCTCCCTTTCCTTCGATCCATTCCTTGATCCATCCATCAATTAATCATCCATCCATCCATCCATCCATCCCTCCATCCATCCCTCCATGCATCCCTCCATCCATCCATCCATCCATCCATCCATCCATCCGTCCGTCTGTCCGTCTGTCCGTCCATCCATCTATCCATCCATCCATCCATCCATCCATCCATCCATCCATCCATCCATCCATCCATCCATCCATATCCTGCCATCCTGGCAGCCAGCCACCCACTCACCTACCCATCCGTCCCTCCACTCACCCACCCACCCACTCATCCATATAACCATCCATCCACTCATCTATCCATAGGTCCGTGCGTCCGTCTGCCATTCGTCTGTCCGTTCATCGTATATTTATCTCCCTATCAATATTTCTGTTCATTTTTCACTTGTGTCAATCTATCTGTAATTTCTTGATTTCACAGACAGTGACTTAAAAAAAGAAAAAAACGAAAAACGAAAAAAAAATTATCTAGGAACAGTAGCAGTGTTCTTTGTAACAATTGAATAGTTTGTTATTAGTTACAATGTCCTCATCTGAAATACTAAAGATTTTCCTAACCTGTTTAGTCTATTTTAAAGGGTTGAAGCAGATGATGTGTGCCCCATTGAGCACGTGGCATTAAAGTATTGAGTAAATGTAAATATATAAAAACGCGAAAGGAGACTGAAACAGATAAGAAACGAAAACTTACGAAAAACGATAGATTAAAGCAAAAACAAAGATCAGATTCTGAGAATTGAAAAAACCTACGAAAGAAAAGGATAGCAATGAGCTAACATACAAACATTAATGAAAAAAAAAAACGACAAAAAAAAAAAAAAAAAAAGGAAGAAAAAGAAGAAGACAAAAGAAAGACAGACAGCAAAGGTACTGACCAGACCGATAAGTATGCAGATGAGCTGGATGACATCAGTGTAAGCCACAGAGTAGAGTCCGCCCAAGAGTGTGTACAAAACAGCCACGGCAGCGCTGACAATGATGGCCGTCTCTAGATTGATCTCCAGGATTACCTTCAGCGTTGCTCCTGCAAAAATGTGTGTGTGTGTGACCGGTTAATTTCAATTCTTAGTGCGAAGCAATTTCTGCTGAACAAACTGAGCACTATATTCAGTTGTAATCTTTTTAATATCTTGAATGTTTGTTCGAGTTTTTCACAACCTGTTTTGCTAGACAAAATGAAGACACAATTCAGAGAAAAACATTTATTAAGTTGTACAATTTTATCTTCAAATCAGAGACAAAAAAGAGAAGATCATCACTAAAAGAAAATAATTCTTTGCACAAGATTTACAAATGACTTAACTAGTAATCTGTGTAAATAAGACTCGCATTCTCAACTAGATCTACTCTAATTGCCTGGTTCACTCTTAAGGTGCATTTGACATCGCATAATAAAAGATCAAAACACTATTTATTCCTCCACTTGTAATTAATACACGAAATAAACCAACAATTATAAAAGTATCTTCTGTTGACAAATCATTGATTGCCAAGAAATGAAACAAATTGCAAAGGTAAAAGGGTATGGAGGGACATGTGAAGCTGGGGCTACTGATATCCTCCTGTCGTCTATGTCCCTTACAGCTCTTTGGGAGGCAATCAATCCCATATCTGTCTATTGTCGAATTTTGTCTTCTCATCTCTTTCTTCGTCTATACTTTCGTCTACGGTTGTTACTTACTATACCTTACAAGATGGTTTTTGCAAGTGTTGACGATGTCTTACAGTTGTATTATAAAAAGGCTATTGCTCATGAAGAAGAGAACGGATTTAGGCGGAGGGGGAGGCTTGGCCGAGGAGTTAAACGTCTACCTCTCGGCGAAAATGTGGATTTGAGTCCTGTCAGCGGATGCGGAAGATTTAGAACCTACGTGCTTTTTTTGCCGTGACTAACCTGGCGCCCTGCGTAGGAAAACCGATGTCTGCCCTTCTAGTATACAGTAACTGTGAATATCTCTTATGCCCTATTTGTACGTTACGCATATTAAAGAACCAATGGCAGTTAAAAAAGGGTAATGAAGAGTAGATGGAGAGGTCATGTCCGGATGAAATTTCCATATTCCAAATTTCAACGCAACAATATTTTTCTCACCAAAGTATTTCCGGACACGAATTTCACTTTTCAGCCAAGATAATCAAAAAACAAAAAGCTGAGACACTTACCTAAGGCACTCAGAATAGATGCCGACCAGAAAACATCCCCACTGAGGGCTGGGAGGTACAGCAAGCAGCTCATGATGTCCCCGTACTTCCAGTGGAAAGGATCCAGCATGGTAGTAAAGCCAGACGTTCGCATTTTCTCGGCAAAAAACAACCCACCTGCATCGCACGTACACGATATCAATCTTAGTAATGTCAAGGGGTCAGTCTGCTCAAAGACTCCGCCATTGCATTTAGCATATGAATGACTTTCTAAGATCAATATTGTATTGAGACAACATACTTGTCTATGTGGTTATGTAAGGCTTATAACTTAAATATCATTTTTTCAACATAAACGTCTATCATTTTTGCAACCTGAGCACTTTTAACATTTTTTTTCTGATACTTTAGAGTTAAATAACAAATCATACATAACCAAATGTTCATTAGTCCTAAGAGATAATGTAATAATATTCGGATAACTTAGAGAATTGTCCCTGCTTCAGTTTGAAATTGTGTTAAATTTGATGATTAATGAGCGGGATTTATTCATTTATTGTTAACAGTGTTATCTTATTGTAATCTTTTTGTGGTATACACTACGTTTAAATGCATTTGGATAAAATAGTATTAAATCAATATTTGATTCACACACGAATATGTTAATATCATTATAAGTTGTATAGATAATTATAAATCAGACACGTATCTCACACTAGCATGCTGACATAATTATAAAAACATTCCAGGGTGGTGGTGGTGGGGGAGGGGTGGGGTTGGGGGGGGGGGCATGATGCCAGTGGTAAAATTACATGCAAGGACGCTTGAATTCCTTAGAAGTTTATATTCTCAAATGTCAGATTTCGTAACTTTAAGGGTCGATTGCAGGATGAATTTTCCCTCCCGCTCTGTCCTTCTCTTAAGTATGGAGACCCCCCCCCCTAAAAAAACACAACAAAACACAAGGAAACAAACAAATAAAAGCAAACTTTCCGATACCTAGCAAAATAATTGAATAATGAGGTCCCATAAAGCTGAAAGTATAGAAACACGTACATTTATCTCTTCTTTCTTGCCCACCTCAATCTCTTTCACAGTCGAGTCTGCTTAAAGCCAACGAATCGGGACCTAAAAAATTGCTGACTTAAAAAAACGATTGACATTAATCAATACAAAAATATATAATGAAAAATAATAGAACTGCCAAGAGTTGATTTCAGGCCGGAGTTTTCTTAAGGCATGTTGATGTTAAATGAACTGCACATAATGTCGTCACTGTTGCACGATAATGACATAACTCAGATCTATGATAAAATGCCGCTTATGTCTCATGCTATTCTTGAACACGAGAGCTATCAGATAATGTCATATGCCAATAGATTTATGTACTAATTTAACAAAATCATACTGGCATAACTCAATGAAATAACGTACTATAGCAGATTTTTTTTTCTCATGATGTAAAAAGAGCTAAGAATGATTTGTGTCATTATCGTATAGCAGTGAAGACAGGTATTACAGTGGTTGGCAAGACAGAGAAAAGTCACTCACCAAAGAGAAGGCTGATGCTAAACCCAACAGGAGCTTGGCACCACACCAGACCATCACCAGCAACGATCTCAGTACTTCCATTGATGTAGCCGCCTCCGACCCAGGTGGCTAGGTAAAAGAATTGATTAAACAAACCAGTGGTGTAGTAAGTCGGGCCATTACTACATGTGTTTCTGAACTCATATCTACACTCACGTGGGCACTCAACTAGGGCTTATAATAGGTGGATGGATGGATGCATGGATGAATGGATGCATGGATGAATGGATGCATGGATGGATGAATGAATGGATGGTTGGATGGATGAATGGATGGATGGATGGATGCATAGATGGATGGATGGATGGATGGATGGATGGATGGATGGATGGATGGATGGATGGATGGATGGACCGATGAACGGACGAGCAGACAGACGGACTAGCGAACAGACGCGCGCTGGCCCCGGAATGAGCTGGCAAGAGCGGGCCGTCCCGACCGCCAGGGGTTACTGGTGATGACATCCCGTGTCACTAGGTCTTGGGGGAGACAGCGGCATTGCACCAACCGTCGCGGCAGGTCATGCTGAGGTTGTGTGGGCCGGGGGAGCCCGTTCTCGGCCTTGCCTGGCCTGGATTGTGCTCTACAGCTGATATACGTACAGATGGAGCTCGCCCTTGCCGGTCTTGGCCTCCGGGCTGTCGTGTTTCGAAGCATGGAAGCTGACTGCCACGCCTCCCCCTCCTGGGTGTAAAACGAAAAAGGTATCACGCCCCCCCCCCCCACCATTATGAAAGTTAAAAAAATCTATTAAATGTGGGATGTGGGGACGTTCAGTCCAAACATATGAGCCGTGTAGGCAGTGGCAGTTACCAGGCTCCTACACGAAAATTAGCTACTGGTAACCATAATAATAATAATAATAATATAACAAGTTTGAATGTAAGTGCGAATGGCAAGTGGAACTTGATAATTCTAGCAGAAAGGGACTCTCCTGGTGAACTTAAAGTTCTCCAGCTTAATAGCTGTGGCCTCAGGCCAAGAGCCCTAGAACTAACAAAAGTCCTACGTGAACACCATATCCATGTTGCTTTATTACAAGAAACTTTGCTGGGCGGTGGTGAGCTCCCTTATATCTCAGGATCAGGTACTTCACTTGTCAATGCAATAAATGTCGAGGGCTCGCCACCCTCATCAGGCGTGACGTGATGGCTACATGAGTGAATGCCGCAAGCCAGGCAAATGTTGACATACTAACTGTAAAAATCTGGCTTGGGGGATGCTGCTTCCAGCTCAGCAATGTTTACTTCCCTCCGGGAAGTGATCCCCAGTTTGACCTTGGTTTGCTCAGCGGTAAATCCGTCCTCTTCGGTGGTGATCTTAACGCCAGGAGTGTATCCATGGGTTACCCCGAAAACGAAACGAAGGTTCTCCCCGGACTTTCCTCCATAAGGGAAACGGGAGTCTTAGCCGCCCTGACCAAACACTGGTCTCTGCGGACATGGCGGGTACGACAAAACTGCAAATGCTGCAAGACATTGGCAACGATCACTTGCCCTTCTGTGTCCGCATCCAGCACGCTTCACACGAACGAACCACAAGAAGACGTAGCTGGAGCTATCGAAAGGTGAATTGGCCAAAGTACCAAGAAGAGTGCCGCTCTGCACTCCAAAAGTACGATTTTACGAGCATGACTATAAATGGTTGCCACGAAGCTCTGATCAGAGCTATACTTCTGGCTGCGAACAAGAGCATTCCTCGTTCGAATGTGGCTACTTGTAAGCCAGCATAGTCAAAGGAGCTCGAAACTTTAGTTAAAAAACGACGGAAGGCTCGACGGGTCGCCCAGAGTGCAGCGAACCGAATGACATATAATAAACTAACAGCCCAAGTCAAACTCCTTTCCAGGAAAACCAAAAGAGACAGATGGGAGCGCCTATGCCAGGATCTCCGCCTTGAGGAGGAGGGGACTACGGCCTGGAATGTACTTAGGTAGCAGGAAACATGTATCGGTGGATACGTGACTTCTTAGCTGACCGTACAATACAAACCCAAGTAAATATGGTGAACACGCTTGGCGCTTGGGGAGCCTCAGCAAAACTCTTGCGACAATTATATGTAGGATACGTCCGACCCTTAGTAGACTATAGCATGCCCTTGCATGCACTCGCCAGCAAAAGAACGCTTGCTAAGCTCGACAGAGTGCAAAACACTGCCCTTAGACCGATTACGGGTGCCCTCAAAAGTACTCCAACTGAAACTCTCGAGGTGGCCACAAACGTGGAGCCTCTCGACATACGCAGAGAAAAGGCAATCCTTACTCAAAGTGAGAGGATCTCCAGGCTGGAAGAATGTGACCTGGCGAGAAAGACGATAACGAAAAAAGTGGCCCGAAGACTACGGAAACGGCCCTTTGCTTCAGAAAGTGGCCGTCTCTCCTCCGGATATGAACTTGATGACAACAGAGCCAAAATTTCACGCCTAAGCAAATTCCCACCACATTCTCAGCCTACTGCCCCACACGTGGTGCCCTCACTCCTGGATGGGACCACCAACACGGATCAATTAGAAACCCATCTTCGGACATCAGCTCTAGAAACCATCGACTATTACCCTGCAGATTCCACGACACGGGCATATACAGAAGGCTCGGCAGAAAAGGCAGTCCGCAACGCCGATTTTGGCATATACATCGAATATCCTGATGGCGGCCAGACCTATAGAATCTGCGACCTCTGGGGATCGAGAATCTCAAACTACGATGCCGAGGTGATTCAATTCGGAAAGCTCTTGAGACTATTTTGAATCGCTACTAGCAAGGTGTCATACCTCCTACGGACATAGTAGTCTTCTCCGATTCGAGAGCAGCCCTTCAGGCTCTCGAAATCATAAAACCCGGCATCGAGGCTGAAGAACTCGAGCTCGTTCGCCAACTGATAGTGAGACTTGAGTCCAAACTCCAGATCAGGGCTCGCCTACAATGGATCCCTGGGCACATTGACATAAGAGGCAACGAAATAGCTGACTCCCTAGCCAAACAAGGTTCTAAAGAGGAATAGTCTCAGATCCCCACTACCTTTCCGGGCGCCCACGCCTGCATAAAAGAGCCAGCCAGGGCCAAATGGTTGGACCGCTGGGATCACTCACTTAAAGGCCGCATTTCTCACGCGGCACAACCACGACATAATCCATAAGACCCAATTAACGCTCTAGAGCCCAAAAGAATATACAGCAATCTTCCAGCTAAGAACAGGACACGTACCCGTAAAGTATCACCTCAATAGTTGGGATCCCCAAAAAGATCCACTCTGCCGTCATTGCGGCAACCACCTAGAGACAATTAATCACATTCTTCTAGAGTGGGCACGGCTTCGCCCTCTGCGTCAAGGTATCTACCTCCTAATCCAATTCTGCAAAGCTGCCTATATGGCTCTATTGAGACACTGCGAAACAGTGTATATCTTCTTCCAGAAAGTTATCGAAAGAAACGCTTGACCTACGCGCTGTTTTTTCTTAAATGCATGTTAATGTATGTATGTATATATCTTTATTATTTAAAAACACACACACACACACACATACATACTTTTAATGCTACAGCTCCTCAACTCCCACCCAATAGAATACTGCCAAGAGCTGATCGCTCGCAGTAGAGGGAATGCCATAAGCGAACAGACCGATTGATGACCGGCAGACGAACAGATGGACGGTTGACAAGGAAGAACAGAGAGACAGGCCGGCAGACAATCGATAAGAAAGTAGAAGCATGAGAGAATATGTGGATAGACAAAAATAAAGGGGGATAGAGAAACAGTCAGATCTAGACTGACAGAAAGACCAACAGACTTCAAAAACAGATAAGACCAACATTCCATGATTTGTAAGTCCACATATTATTATTATTATTATTGTTATTATTATTATTATTATTATTTTGGTACCTCTTTAATGCATGGTAGCAAAATCAGGAAGAAAAAGAACTTAAGATAATTCCTCTTCCCCTTTCTTCAACCCACCTCCATTCACCTTCTCCCCAACAGAGATGGTATATTTACCTGTCATGGTGAAGATGCCGACAAACATGCCAATCGATCGATTCGCCAACATGACATCGTCAATCTTCAGATTAGTAACTTTCAGTCCAGATTTCCGGGCGGCCCAAATTCCAATAGCCAGGATAAGGACATAGAAGACAATGATGGCTATCAGGCCAGGGATGTGAACCGCCATTGTTGATGAGGATGGGTCTTCGTTGCTTCTCCTTTCTTTATTCTTCTTTCTTTTTCTGTTTCTTCTTCTTCGGCTTCCTCTTCTTCGTTTTCACTCGTGAATTACCCAAACATCTGCTATGAAGTAAGTCAAATACAATTGCTTCCTTAATGAGGGGACAAAGAATGGACAGGATAACACTTTAATAAATAAATAGATCTCTCTCTCTCTCTCTCTCTCTCTCTCTCTCTCTCTATATATATA
>JBCEWB010093653.1:0-28529 GCA_039654565.1 Peronia peronii
GTTAATGTTAGCGTTGTGTCTGTGTTTATTTGGTTTTGTTCCCATGGTGGGTATTTTATCTTGTGTGTTGTTTTCATTTTATTGATATCTTCTCCTAATGTGTTTTTTTGTATGTGGGCATATTCCATATTCAGCGACAGTTTTCAAATTATTTATAGATCTACTTTTTGCTTGCCTTTTGAATTGCGATCAAATAATATCAAGATCTAAATTATATAAATCTAGTGTACACTTAGCAAAACTGGAGGTAGATTTCGTGATCTCTGCACTATGGCAAAGCCTGCTCTAGATATAGACATGCCATTGCAGGTGATGTGGTGGCAAGCGCTAAGTAGATTATTTACTCCGATCTGAGTCAAATAGCGCTACTAATCTGGAGGTATACAGAGACATCAAATTAGGCATATTCTCACTTATTACTAAAGTATATTTTTCTTCAATAATTTTACTTTCTTATTTTATTATTATTATTTAAATTTCTTCACCGATTTTTTTTTTTTTAACTGAAGACTTCAAGCACTAGATGTAGATTAGATCTAGTTCTAGATCTAGAATTTAAACCTAGATCTAGATCTATAACTTCGGACATTTGGACTAGACATAACTAGAGTTTACCCAAGAGAGAAAACTAATACAGGCCTATATCGTTCTTTATTTGGTGTATATATATATATATGAACCATGATTATTTCCATAAATGACAAACAGACATTAGATCTAGGTCTACGCATGCTGTGAAACATAGATCTATATAGCCGTGACCCAACCGTTTCCTATTGCGACTGTAAGTATTTGGTCAACTATAGAAATCCGAATGCAAAGAAGAAATGACGCACAAAAAGGAACTTCTTCCCTGATGTAGACTTATATTAAAATCGGGATTGAATCTAGACCATATCCATACAAGAATACAGTGGTTCTTTCATACAAAAGCGGCACAAACCACTTTGCATTCTTGAAACCTATGACCAATGGGAGATCGTTGTGCTCAGCCCTAATACTTCCCTTTACCAGACACAAGAGGGACTGGACAAACAGTGTAAAGAGGAAAACAAAAACAAAAATCACTTCTGAGTTTTTTCCTTGAGATGTACACCATGGGAAATTCAAAAAAAAAATTATGATGTGAAGAGAATGTTTTCCTCTTATTGTTATAATTTTATCAATTTTTTTGGCGATCACCCTTTCGAATGACAAGGTGTAAAGGGATTTTTCCTCTTTACAATGTTTGCTATAGACCTCTTTGGATGGGAAAGGGAAGTAATTCGGCTGGTCAAAATGATCTCCCCTTACACGAGTCCCTCTTTTGGGAGGGGCAGATAATCTGCGAAACGATCTCCCATTGGACTCGATCGAGATGTAGAGCCAGATAGATTTACCGCCCGTGGGCGGATTATCTCAATTTTCTGTTAGATCTAGGAGTCTAGAATGTATAAAAGCTGTAAGCGTTAACAAAATTCACTTGCTTTTATCTTTTGATCGTTGTTTGCTTGTCCATTCTAGCTGAAATAAAGACAAGTTGATGAATTACGGCAGGAAAAGAAAAGCAAAAATGTTTAGATCTACATTCGGCACGCCGTTTGGCCCAATTTCCCATGTAAACACAGCCGATTGCCGTTTCTGCACATGCGCATTAGGCCGGCTGACCTTCTGTGTGTAGGTGCATGTGATCGCGAGTGGTGTCGTATTTTAAATCGTTGATTTTTTATGTTCATATGACTCTGGAGAACGCTAGATTTAGATTGTATGGTGGATTTACTTCGTCTGTAAGAGATCTTCAACGATGGATTGATCCTTCAACAGTCTAAAAGTGCAGTTGAACAGAACTTAGTTCTCTACTAAAAATTACGCTAGTGGTGCAGTCAACTGTTTTGCAAGGTCTGCTGGATTGATCTAGATCTAGATCTCAAACGTAATCAAAACATTTCTCTGAAAATGGAAAGACTGAAGTAGGCCAAGCAGAAAGAGGCTGTCAAAATCTGGCTGTGTTTTGTTAAAAACTTTGGCTGGCAATATGAAAGTGAAACGTACGAGCTAAGCTTAGGTTTACATCTACTGTTTTTGACTTTGCAAGCCTGGTCCATTTTTTAAGACCAGTGTGTTAGTTTGGCAGTGGAAGCTTCTCCCTGATACGAAGAGGGAAGTGATTCTGATAAATTCTGCAGACGCGAAATTTGAGCACAGCTTTTTCATCTTCATTGTCAATCAGACTTTGCCAAAACAGTGTTCAGCATTTTTAATGATTATTATGATTATAATTATTTTTTTTTTATGTCATCGGATTTATAACACATTTGTGGCAAATGAACTTTTGTGGAAAGTAGTTACTGGCACTAATTTTCTTTACATTATTGTCAGTCCCCCAGTTGATCTATTTTCATTATTGATTGTGAAACAGCTCTCTAGTGCATCAAATCTCAGATGTTTCATGAATCTTTCAGGGATACTCTTGTAATTGAAAATGTTGTATACCGGTACATCAAACTGTAATCAAACGTTACACTGAAAATGACTTATCGGCTAATTCTGTGACAAATGTGGTCCGCAGTCGATCTTTTTCTCTTATTTTATGTGTATTTTCATTTTTTTTTCAATTTTGGGGGATATTTGCATGCAGTTTTTAGTACACGTATTTCGAACGCAATTTTTGCCTTTTTGAAATGCAATTTTCCGCGGGGCCGGTCTACAGACCAGGAAGCTCTATGGTAAAGCCGACGCTCACTTGGCATGTTACAGACTCTCCCAAAACAGAATTACATGTGTACTAGTTTAATACTCCAAACCACGAACGAGAGATTGATTCAGTGATTGATTGGCTGATTCATTCATTCAATCATTCATTAATCCATTCATGCACCATTCATTCATAATGTATTCATTCATAATTATTTATTCATTTATGTATGTACGTAGTGAGTGATTGACTGAGTGACTAATTGATTGTGAAGTTATTTTTATTTATTTTATTTACATGTATTTGTTTATTTATTTATTTATTTTTGCCTAAATAACAGTTTTATCTAAATAACATTTGAGTTTCAGTCCTGAGAGGGAGAAAAATGTGACCAGAGTCCAGTGATGAACGTTTACACTCTCAGCACTCTCTAATGGTTTCCTTGCATAAACCAGTCTGAATTTCTTTCAGTTTCCATAGTCATTAGTAGTGAGCTATTGTTCATTGTGACTCAAATTCTGTCTTACATTTGTCTGGCCTGCTGCCAGTCAAGCAATGCTAATAAGAGAACTTAAATCATCGTCTGCTACCAACTGATTGACTGACTGACTAACTGACTTACTTACGAACTAAGTGACTGACTACAGACGGACGGACAGACTCACTGACGGATTGAAACCATGAGATACTGAATGACTATATAGGCTTGGTAGTTCTTCTCCATTTGCTTTTGTCCTCTGCCATTCTCAGGATTTGGCAAGAAGATGATTTGGCCATCCTTTGATGTTATCTTCCCAACCAGGTACAGTAATATGCATTAATACTTTTCGCAAGTCCAGATGACTTTATGAGATGATCGTTCTATCTTAGTTTTCTGATCTTTATAATGGAGTTGTCGTGGTCCAATGGCTACTCTAGCCAAATTGCAGACATTTTATTTGTACTTGTGACACGACCTTTGATAATAAATACGTCATTTATATAGTCTGGGTAAGAGTAAAACTGTGACAATAAGTGGTTATGTCAAAGTATGGTAGGTTACTGCACTGGACAAACGCAAACCACTCAAAAACCCTGCGCGCAGAATGAGCAGATGTGCACGACAACCTGAGCACTTGAAGTAAGGATGGGAGTCAGACATCCTGCAGGGAGAAGACAATACGCTGCAATGGTTGTTTTGTAAACGTAGTCCTTGGTATCTGGTAAGTGGCTCAAATTTCCCACTCTGTCCACTCATTGAAATAAAAGACATGCTTGAAAGTTGTGCACTTACGCGACGCTAGAGTTCAAATCCAAACACTCATAGGTACACATTAATCCACTTACCAAACTGCACACATCAGCACATTCATGTACATTCAATAATTCATTATGTCACCTGTCGAGGCTTGGGTTTCAAAAAACAACAACAACAACAACAAAAACAGCAGCGTCAAGTAAAAAACCTGTTTATCTATTAGTCTATCTTTCTTTCTCTCCCTCTCCCTCTCTTTCACTCTCTCTCGTTCTCTCTCTCTTGCTCTCTCTCTCTCTCTCTTTCTCTCTAGGTATAGTTATACACCACGTTTATGCAATCAAATAATATTTGGCCTATCGTTCCTCTTCTCTGTATTCCCCCGTCTTTGCTCATTTTCTTGTTGTAGCTTGTTGAAATGGGCATGTACAATGTATTTCAAACTCGTTTATGGTTAAAACTTATCTTAAAAATTCATGGATTTTTCTTCTTTTTTTTTTTTCAACACAGAAATTTTTCTTTCACATCTTATAATATTATTCACAAGATCTAAGTTTTAATCTGGGAATGTTTTTTTTTTGTCATTGTTTGTTTGTTTGTTTCTTTTTGTTTTCATTAATTACATTTATGTCAGTTACAATAGAGGGAGATATCCTGAAAGCTCGCATTCTTGTTATTTTTTTTTTCGAAGTTCAGAATTTGCTTTCTAAGCGTTAACGGATAATTTTATGAAATAACTAGTTAGTGACACTCCTACGAATTATACGTAAACTATTTCTATCAAAGATACTTCAGGCAAATGGAAAGCAAAGCACATAAATTTTGATGACTTGAAAACTTGAACAGGCAAGGCGCCCGTTCTTTAAAAAAAAAAATCATAGCCCCATTTTTTGTACTGTATATACGTTTTTATATAACTCATAATAGTTTCATAATTTTACCCAAGAATTCTATACAAAAAAGCATGCCTAAACCATTATTACATGTCTATATGAATTTATTCTCCTTGACGCTAGCTTTACAAATTACATGTATTTAAAGGCCGGCGTTATTTTGGTAACATCTTACCAAATAATGTAGACAGATTACATTTTCATTATGTGGGTAACATGTTACCAAAAATATGAATGGGATATCTTTTTCTCATTTGGGTAATATGTTTTCTGCCTACATGTGCAACTACTTGTACTTTGTGTAAAGCTCAAAATGTGTCAGGAGAATGATTTCAATAACACATTGAACGCTGGAAAATAAGTCATTTTCATCAATTAATTGGTTGACAGATGCGATTTCTAAGGTTTCTATTGTTGTTGTTGTTGTTGTTGTTGCTGTTGTTGTTGTTGTTGTTGTTGTTGTTTGTATGATATTTTGAATATACAGAATCTAAAAGAGTAATTAACTATCATAATACAAGTGAGTACAAGAGAAAACGCACCGAAAACATATTTTGCAAACAGGAAAGGTTTGGACCAAAACAAACAAACAAACAAACAAAGGAAAGTGGTCTCCTTACAACAGAACACAAACTGATACAAGTTTACAACACAAGGGGAGAAAAAAGATTATCTTCAGCTTTACAATATGTTTATGTCATATTTGACACTTTCGTAAACTACATTTGTTTGTAGTACTGTTACGATAAATAGCATAAAGTTAATTTAAAAAATCAGGAAATGCATTAGGTACATCTCACCACGTCATTTTTTTTAAACTGATAAATATGTTTGATTATGTAAATAACTGAGTGTGATGCCTAATTGTGCCTGCAGAAATCTATGATAAAAATAAAGTAGTGACATTTTTTTTCTTCTTTTTTATACATGTGTATGAATGTATGGCAAGGTCTGCAATATTAAACGTCAATCTAATTATTAAATTGTCGTTGCACTGGGAAAACGTGTCATTTTAATATAAAATGGTTTCTGAAACATTCATATAATAAGACAGAGTGTTGGGTACACATTAAGTATGCTAAACGAAGGTCTGATCTAGTCCAGCCAAAGTAGTTGACAGGAACACCTGTGACTTACAGGCAGGCTCTGCAATCACTTCAACTGCTAACTGATGGCAATAGATTTACTCCGAAGTACGTGAAAGAAGTTGCTTTGTACTATTCGGGCGGTGAAGTCACGGGATGAACTACTGCCTTTGTTGCCTTGTTGTAATATATGTAGTATAAGTAGTCTTCTAAAACGAAAAGAGCTACCAGTGATCTCTGCTATGAGATAGCCGTCCCTGTCCTCTTCCTCTTCTTTACGACCTGCAATTCTTCACTTTGGCGCCCATGTCGCAAGAGCGCCTTTGAAATTGAGGTCACTAACTCCACTGATCTCCTTCATCTTGATATTGTCAGAGATCAAGCAACAAATAAATGCCATCCACATGGAGACATAAGAAGCTATAGGACCTCACAAAATCTCGTACAAACATGGCGAGGAAAGGAAATCTGAGATGGTGCCTTTGTCAGCTCTTGCAGAAACTGTCTGGGGCAGCTATAGACGGAAAAACCGAAGCAAATGATGGGAAGACAATATCCGAGAATGGACAGACATGACATTTGCTGATATTCAAAGAGTATAATGACCACATCGGTTCCTTGACACTTATAGGATTAAAGAATGGATTATGTAAACATACCACAAATACACGACAACTCTTTGATTCACGCAATGTATTTTGTCCGTTTGTTTGTTCTTGACAGCATTTTATGTCTTTTACGTTGTTTGATAGCCACTATAACACATCATTTACCGGCAATAGAGCCGTATCAGTATTAGTATTCATTGTTATGCGCCATTAAAACAAAAGCCAATACACTTTCCGATAAAAGGCCTTGATGATCTGAATATGTAGAGAATCTGTTTGGTTTGGCCTGGGTTGGGTTTTGATGGCGCACCTGCAGCACAATCACGGCTTTACTGCGTCCAGCATGTCAGAATTACTGTACGAGTTACAAAGGAATAGCAAAGGCTGTGCATTATGTTTGCGTGATCAATGGTGGAAACGAAAAACATGTATATAAAAAAAAAGGGAATACATGTATGTGTAAACATGTGGTTTGCTGTATGGCTGGTCGCGAGTTCACAATATACTGGATATACTCTCACTTTGATGGTTTAATTTTTACAAGATGCTGATGTCTACTTCGCGCGTAAGAAGCTCACGGTTGTTTGTGGCCTCATTTTGTTTTTTAAAAAAAGCTTCTTCAGGATGCGGCTCGAGAAGTTGACAGATAGACAGTGTTACCGTAGCCAAGTTTAGATCGGATAAGAGATTAAGACAGATGCACCACGGAGCCTGCATCACAGCACCATATCCGGCGTCAAATATCTCTACATAAATGGGGAATATGGGGAATAACGATGAGTTCTCGAACAATCAATATCACACTCAGAAAATTTGCCTCAACATTGACATTGATTCCCTGTTTCTCGACGAGAAACAGGTCCGGATTCCTGCAGTGCTGCTTTTTCTTTCTCCTACAAAAATTTACGGCAACTCTTTGCTGTGGCGAAAACGTGAAGTCAATGCTATCTGCCCATCCTCGGAGGTTTGTCAGGGTTGTCTGGAGCTGCCCTTCATTCCTTCAATGGCAGGCATCCTCCGAGTTCTGTTATGGCAGATGAGGATGTCATCTACGCGAGGAAGCATTATTTTCCTGAACCAAGTGATGTCTGGTGGGATTGTCTTTAATGTTAAGGAAGATAGGCGAGAGGACCCTTCCCTGTGGAGCACCCTCCCCCCCCTCCTGTTTGAAGAAGTTGGACACGGTGGAATTGAGCCGCGACTGACGTGTTGGTATGCTCAGAAAATTCCGGCTAATAATGACGAGATTCCGCCGAAGGCTGACCGATGCAAATCCCTCAGTATGCCAGATTTTCACGTGGTGTCAAACACCTTCCTCTGGTAGAACCAAGGTGGCCACAACATGTGGCCGCTGCATAAACGTTTGCTAGTATCTCCAGGCAGACGAGGTAATCTGTGATTAAGCTCATTGCCCAGAAATCGCACTGGAAGCAGGAAAGGCATTGACAATTCTATAAGATACAATTCAAAATCTGATAACCAGTTAACGTACACAAACAGTCAGTAAGGGCAATGGGTGAACGTAGGAAGAGTTGATGTCGTCTTTCCAAGCTTTTGGAATAGGCATTACGATGGGCTGAGCTGCGAAAATGAAGAGAAAGTGCCTGTGGACCACAGCTGGTTGAACAGAGGCAGAAGACAGGTCAGTGACTCCGGCAGGAGATGTTTCAGGACCCGATTGTGAATCCGATTCGGGCCTGGAGCGATGTCGCCAGCACTCCATAGGCCAGACTGCAAGTCATCCACAGAAGTTGTCTTTGTAAGGACTTGATACCAATCATTTTTTTTTCTCCGCAGTGGCCTTCAATTCCCGAAAGACAGCGGAATACTGCTGGTTAGAGAAGTTTGACGCAAAGGTAATGCCGAGCTCATTGGTGACATCCTCTTCCTTCGCGGTGAGTGGACTATCACTCCTGGCAATGTGTTCTAATCCAAGGGGTTGAGCGATATCTTTCACCGTTTCGGATTAACTGTCCTATTTTCCCCAGAGGAGCCTCGTTGTGAATGATCGAGATAGTTTCGTTCTTTTGCACTCTGGATGAACCGTCTGCCTTTAGCCCTGTCGATTTTAACCGCTGCCGCTTTTGTGCTGTGAGGTCTTTCCCAGGCACGGGAAGCCTGCTTTCGTGGGCCTCAACGACCCGTTGTCAGTCTTCAGTGAACCAGGGCTTGTCTTTGCTTGTTTTAGAGATGGACACCTCGGTAGTTTCCAAGAGGAGCACTTCTTGAAACACTTCTGCTGTGGACTTCGAAATGAGCTGGGAGGAGCGCTGTAAACTACGCTCAGTCAGCCTGGACGAAGTTCCAGCGCCTCAGGAAAATGATTCTGGTATGAGGCAGATCGGCAAGGGGTGTGCAATCCCCACAGGCTATTCATGATGAGCTATAAGCATTTGGTGGATACAGAAGGGTGTATAGACTATATGGTAAAGATTAATGTTTTGTAGAGCGACCCAATGCCTGGATGCATGTATGTCGAGACTGGTTTCGCTAAAAAGTAGAGATCCGAGCCGGATATCAGCTTCTTTATCCCTTTATCTCTTTGGATTGGTGTAGGAGCTGCCCTGCAGGGGATTGTGGGCATCAAAATTCCTGAGTAGAAAGGATGGGGCATGAACCTGGTGCAGAAGGAGAGTCAGATCAGGAGCGGTGAAGGTCTCAGATGGAGGCAGATAACTGGAGCAGTCGGTGACAGGTTTGTGAGCAGCCAGTATGATCGCCACAGCCTGTAGTGAGGTATTTAGTAGGATGGTTTGGTGCTTGTTTTGTGTTGGCATTTAACGGCGCCTCAGCATTGTTACGGTGTCTTACGCCTAGATGGTTTGGTACAGAACCATACCAGAAACAAAGACAGAGACTTCCCCACGTGGTGCTGGGACCATAGTGCTGTCACGCGGCATAGTCCTATCTCCATCGGCTGCTAGGCCGACAGCTTTGTTTCTTGCAGGCAGACAAGTTATTGTTCCTGCCATAGTTCGTTGGTAAAATCTTTATCGGGAGCCGATGTCCTTCCCACTTCTTTTGTTGTTTTTGTGAACACCTTTTCTTTGGTACCCCAGCGACAACAAAGACAACAAAATAGTTGCTTTTATTGGACGAATTAGTCGTGCACCGATCATGGCTTTGCTGCGCCCAGCATGTCAGAAAGTAGAATTTCTCATACTTGTATTTCTGCCTAAATTGATTAGTCATGGTTATCACCGGAGATTCTCCCAGCGTCAAAATTGGCTACGATTCTATCACTGACAGCTGCGAGCGGCCAAAACAGAATGTGTGCTTTGCATAGTTGGATGTAGAGGAATGAAAAAATCAATATGACTCTATTTCAAATGCAGCAGCATTGACATGCCAAGGAGGCCAGAGGATTGTGAAGTGAACGGGAGAGCATGTTAGCCCGTAAGCAGCTAACACCGGCTAAGACCTTCCTGGCCTGCGGATGAGTATTATCCCCACAAGAGCATGAACAATTCCAGGGAAATTATCAGAAGCCGTAATTTGAGAAAGACCATGTCGAGGACATTGCTGGACTTACTGACCTCCGACACGGCAGCATCTGCCACGGAGATCAAAGAATCCCCACCAACACCATTGTCCTGACGTTTGATACACAGAGGCCACCGATGAGCATCAAGACCGAATACCTGCATTTGTAGGCGGATCCTAACGTCTTTAATCTCATGCGATGTTTCAAATTACAGAGCTGTGGTTACACACAGACACACTGTAGGGTACCACCATCTGTCCTCGCTGCCGAAGTGGCAAAGGCTCGAACAAGGGCTGCACTGCAAATCCCGAATGTCCCAAATGCCAAGGCGAGAAGACCGGCGTTGGACAAGACCTACCCGAAATGGCAAGAAAGGCCAGTCGGCGCTTTAAAAAAAAAAAAAAAATCTTTGGCGGAACGTTCACCAATGCTCGTGATCAATTCTGCTCCAAGTTACCTTCCGTGGAGACAAATTCACGACCTATGGTTAGGTCATAAAACACACACACGCACTCACACACGCACACACACACGCACTCACACACGCACACACAAACACACAACACTAAAAGTGTCGCCGCGACTATTCTAGACTTAGTGCGGACTTAAGAAAGGATTCCAACGGGATCTCTTACAGGAGGGCCGCTAAGAAATGAAAGGATTTCCCGGAGACCCCCGTCACAGCTGCCGGGGTCAAAACCACCAACAGGTTTGCCCCGCTGATAAATTTTACTTTTAATCTGGAGAGTAATGTCTTCTAACCTTTTCAACTAGTTGTGGTCGACTGGCACGTCTCCTGTTTCTTGGCAGCAGATCATTTGTAGTGTCCATTTTCAAGCTCGGAAGAGATTACACCGATCCTTCCAACTTCCGTCCTGTCACCCTTACTAGCTGCCTCTATAAGCTGACAGAGTGGTCATCAAGCGTCTAATCTGGGTCTTGAAAAAAGGATCAGCGCTTTTTCGAGTTCCAGTATGGCTACCTCATCGCCTGGAAAATTTCGTCTGTGAAATGTTTACGTAGCGACAACATGTGGTGTTATCTTCTTTGACATGGAGAAGGCCTTCGACATGACGTGGAACTTTAGTAGATTGAGGGATTTGCAACGGCTGGCCTTCCGAGGCAGCCTCCCCATCTTAGTTAGTTGACTTATTGGTTGTTTGATGGGCTGGTTGGTTGGTTGGTTGATCGGATGGTTAGTTGATTGATTGATTGGTTGGTTAGTTCTTGGCCTGTAGGGTTGGCCGGTTGATTGGTCGAGATTGGCAGTTGATTGGCTGAATGGTTGGTTTGACGGGTGGCTGACTGTTTGTAGATGGCTGATTGATGGACTTTGTGGTTGATGTGCTTCAGTATGATAATGACTTCTTTTGTTACTGTGATTAAGATTATTTCATTTTTGTTCCGTACCGCATGTATTCAGAAGAGGAGAATATGAGTCAGAAACTTTTGATGTTGTGCCATGGAAATTTTGACAGGGCAGCGGGGCCTACGTAGACTGTCAAGGGTTCTTTAACATGCGGAATAACAACATATTACTTGTTGTTAACCTCAGTCCAAGAGGGCTAGACGCCGGGTTTCCTTACCCAAGAACCACATACATTTGTGACGCTGAAAACATTAAAGTAGGATTTTAACTTATGCTTTCATCAAGAGGCAGAAACCAAACCGCACGAACACCCTCCCCCCTCCCCTTCCCACTACCATGTTAGATACTTATGATATGTGTCTGGGCCTAAGCAGTAAAATAAAGAAAAACATCCGCTCTTCTCATTTTTCCTTTACACTTATAACGTCCTCTCCCCAGTGGATGGCTAGGGCTTTTACTTTCAAGTGCATCAGCACGGCTACATTGCGCCAAACACGGTGTTAATGAATTCAGAGTAATATCTGTATAATAGTAACATAATAATAATAATAATAATAGAAATGATAATAGAAGGCATTTATACAGCACCTCACCCTCGAAGGGCTCCGCTCGCTATACAAAACCAAAGTGTTTTACAATCACATTTTTAGAATTTGCACCAATACAATCAGGAACAACAGCATATATGCATAACAATAACATAACATACAAATATGGTCAGAGATATGCTCAGAGATATGATACATAACAATGTAATACAACCCAAACATATACTCTAGAAGGCTGACAGTCATCTCGAGGGAATCACTAAAAGAGATGCTACTCAGACAGATGTTTATTGAACAAACGTGTTTTTAGATGATGTTTATATCGTTTATATTTCAAGGATTCTAGATTTGAAGAGATGCAAATGCATGCAGGCAACGCATTCTAAATTAAAGACCACTCATAACTACATTATAACGAGAATTACAATAATGTTTTTCAGAGCATGTAAAAGGCAATCAATAATTATCAAAATTATATAGGATGTATAGAATTAATCTTTATAAGATTTCACGTTACTATGGGATAACAGATCGAGATTTATATCACGTTAAAATGTCACATGCTTTGCGACTTCAACTTGGTAAAAAGATCCGTCGGGGAATGATTTGAGAAGTGGGTTACCCAAGTGTGTCTGAAGTACTTCTCCATAGGCCATTATTGTCTCGTGACTTTATATATTCCAGTGTTGACACAAAATGAATTCACTTTTAATCCCCTGACTGGCAGAAATTTAACCCATGAGCTATTGCGTAACTGGCAAGTATATTTTTACATAAGCAGTACATGTGGTCATCTAACTAGCAAAAAGCATAATTATGGTGTCGGGCGCAAATCAGCTAAGTCTATGTAAGCAAATTTTACATGAGGAACAAAAAACCGTGTAAGTTTAGGTAAACTGAAGTTGTGGTCGGTGTGACCACGTGAAGATTTTGACAAAATCTAATAGATAGTTGGCTTAGCTATTTTTACATTTCAAGGGAAATCCCAATACGCATGCATTACTGCTGTAAAAAAAAATGAAAATTTTGAACTTGGCCGGTTTGCACCCGACACCATCGATAACAGCTAAGGTAAGGAAAGGGGGGCATTACCAAATCCACAAATGGGCAATATATGTATCACTTGCTCAATTACTTCCCCTCATCCAAAATAAGGGAATGGTGAACAAGCACAATGATCATTTGTAAAGAAGGAAACAAGTCATATTTCCTCTTTCTATCTGACATGATAAGCAAAGTAAATTATGTTAAAAATTTTACCATAATAAGAGAATATTTTCATTATACACAGAAATTTTTCAGAATTTTTCATGATGTACAAATGAAGTAAAAGGTGTGAGTCATATTTTGTCTCTACATCATCTTAGTTAATTCCGGCAACCCTTGTCTTAACAAAGAAAAATACATGTCATGAGACTGGTGAAAAACAATCCCCAGTCTACGTATAATTCACATAGAAGTGAGAAATGGATATTGACCCACAGAGGCAATGAAAATGTCAGATAAAACTCATGGTCTTGCAAATAGAGGATATTTACTTCCCTAGCAAATACAATAATTACACTGCAATGGAATGAGAAAAGTAATCGTTTCCTTTATCAGCAAACATCACATGGCGGTAAGAAAAGTGAACATATAGACATATATTGCACAGAGAGGGGCGCTGCAGCTGAGGGATTTGGCTGTTTGGCAAAGCCCTACCAGGAGGTGGGAAAGAATTAGAATCCACATGTTTTGTTTTTATCAGTGACTCAATGGTCCCCTCGCTTCTTGGTAGGAAACCTTGACAGCTAGCGTTCTCGGATAATGGCACATATATTTTTGGAGGTCCTATACGTATATTACACACATTATATTAAAGAACCCATGGCAAGTAAAAATCGGATGAAAAGAAGATGGAACTGTCGTCCAGTCCAGGCAAAAAATTTCCACACTTCACACTTGTACCCAAAAATTTCTTCTCACCAAATTGGGACACGTATTCTAAGTCAAGACAGTCCTACTTTCTTAGGATTGAAAGGCTCTATGTATACAATGAAAATCAAAAGAGATTTATAATTCCAGTATAGCAAACCAGCTGAGGCTGCTGAAAGAGAACTAGTCTATCACCAGAGGAACATGAGTAAAAGTTATCAACTTCATCTGACAGAGAAAAAAAAAAAATCAAGATTTTTTTTTATGACGCTTTATTAAAAAAAAAAAAAAACATGTAATGTACCCCTATCCAGTTTATCTTTGGAAACATTTGTTCATATATATGTAATATAATATTATATATACATATAAAAAAATATGCATTTCCAGCATTTATCTATCATAATTATGTATACCTGAATTGTGCTTTATAACTTTATATGTAATGGGTTCAATATACAGAATGACATACCATCAGATGTCTTATTCACCATAATGAATTGCTGTCTGTGGCGATTTGTCAGTTTAGCAGTGAGGAAATGTAGTAATGGTTAGAGGGGAGGGATGGGGTGGGAGAGGATGTAGCAGATGTATGAATGCAATGGGAGAGGATGGAAAAAAGAGGGGAGGTATGAAAGAAAGAGAGAAAAAGCCATTATTGTCAAACCTATTTTGTTTTTTCAATAAATCATCATAAATGGTCAGAAGTGAGTGAAAGGGATGGATTCTTCATATTTATTTCATATTTTGTTGTTTTTGTTGATTACTTGCTTCTGACTGACCGACTGACTGATCAATTGCTTGACTGATTGATTGATGGATTGATTGGTTGTTTCATTGATTGATTGATTGATTGATTGATTTGCTTTCTTATCTGAAGGAGCAGAGTAATTAAGGGATGAGAGGTAGGAATTAGGAAACGGAAGCACTTCATACAATAACTGGATATCTTGCGTAAGATATTTCTTTAAATTGTGAGATGGAGAATAGGAAAAGTGATAGAAAAGACCGAGTTTTGTTTCAACTGTATATTCTAGTTTCTCCGGTGTTTTGTATGTACATGTATTTCAGTGTACTAGAGCTAGTAAGCCTATAGGTATTGTCTACTCAGAAATAAAGGACATTGAAACGTTTTTGGAAGACTGAGTAGTTGCCTGTCTTGAATTAGTCTCACCCACGCGGCACAGAATACAAGGAATGTGTTATGTTATTTTTTTTTATCTAGGCTGTGTCTGTGTACTGCCATAAATGCCTTACATTTACGCTCTGCTGCTACCTCATAATTCGACATCTGTACTCCATTGCCATCATCTTTCTTTGAACTTCAAACATGCCTTAGTAAAACATTCATCATTCAGTGTTGTCATTTCTGTTGTTGCTCTGCTTGTATTGATAATGTTTGCTTTTATTATTGTTGTTTAACCTTTACCACCTCATGTGTTTTGTTGCTCCGACAACGTTGGTATTTTAACATTGCTATCAGTGTCAAAATATCTCCCCCTCCCCTGCTTTTCCTTCAGATCGACAAATATAAAATAGTGAACGCAGACCATTTTCTATGCAGCAATGTTTTATTTCAAGGTATCTATGGTTCCAACAGATCGACAGTAAGCAATGATCCTAATTGTACTCACGATTGATATATATATATATATATATAAATTTTTTTTTAAATCATCAAAAGTTTGTGTCAAGTCTGAAGACATTTTTGTGAAACGCACGTCAATGAAATTCACACATTGATAGGGCTAATTTTCTATCAATGCCTTTTGAGTTTTAAGTCTTGGTAAAACCAAAAGAACAACATTTCAGTTGATTCCTTTCCAGCATTCATCGAAACCCAAACAAAGACATTTTTAATTAATCTCTACGGATCCAACAAAGATGATGTACCTTCTACGAATATCTCAGCCTATAGCTAGCATTGATGCCATTAAAATGTTTGTAGAAGATGTCTATGCTGTTACTTTCGTATCAAATGTTAGTTATTTTTATTTTTAGACGAAATGAAGTTACAAAACACTCGAAATCAGTAGTGTTACTTTTTATTGACGCCTTTCACCCGTACTAACACTTCTGGAAATCTTTTGAATGACCAAGGCTAAAAATATGTGTACATCGATTTAGCCGAAGATCCACAGTGAGTTGTTGATAGCAGGCCTGTCATTCATGATTTAGGACGAAAGAACGATGTATATTCACACTGGATTTTCAGAATCAGATCAACCAGATCAAAAACAGAGAAAGAGAAACAAGACAAACAAGAAAGACATTTCTTTGAGTAACGATAAACTAGACCATTTCAGCTACCAACATTGCAATTACCTTGCCATACATTTTGTCTTGCAAGGCAATGTCGAGCTGGGCCAAGATACATATTTAAAATGTTCCTCCGTGAAACACGAATGTCGTGGGTTCTCTACTAGAGCTCTATATATAATATGTATTTTATTCCGTAGGTTAATCGAATCCCGCTGACTGTCATTTCAACTTTCACTCAGGTATGATCAGATCAGAAGTAATCAGGTGAAAAGAAAATTGAATCAGTTTTTTAGCAAGAGGTTTTAATTTAACATTTGAAATTAATAGCGTTTCAAAATGCATATATATGTGAAATCAAGGTATTACATTGAATTCAAATATAAATGTGTATGGCAGATACCAACCTTCAGGGACACGCACATGTATTTAATTCAAAATTGCCACCAAGTGGCTAGTTTTCTCAGAGCCCATACATAATATGTACACTTGTGGGATTGAGCACTTTATGTTACATGAATTAAGAATTTTAAAATAATAATAATAAAATAAATAAATACATGTAAATAAATTCGTAGCTATAAATCCACCCAAATTACTAACTGTGTCATCTTGAAACATTGCGTTTATACATGCTGGGATTTTAGTAACCGTCCTTCCATCATCATTTTAACAAAAAAAAAAAAAAAAAAAGGAATAATAATGATAATAATACAAAAAGCCTATATACGATTCAATCATATGTGAAAAAGCGCTGATAAATTTTCCTCCATTCCTCTTTCAACTCTCACCGCCATTGACATAGACAAGGGAAGTCGTAATACTATTCTTTCCAAGAATGGGTGGGCCAGATGTCTTGCGGGGCTGAATTACAGGCACATTCATAGTAACTGAAGCCGCAAAAGAAAAGTTGGAGGGTGGATTACATAACTGCAAAATGTGGCACATAATGACACAATGATAATTCATGATGGGAGTACACATTTGACATTCATTAAAAAAAAAACTGTGATGATTCGGACAATTTATTGTAATTATAAGAGACAAAAATGTGATCAAGAGGGAAAACACAAAAACAGTATGACAGAGGCTGTTTATTTCAAATCATCATCACAGGCGTAATGAGAGAATAAAGGGGAAGGATAGCATAATATACTAGGGAAAAAAATGTTATTGATACTAGGGAAAAAAAATGAAATTGTCGGTCATTTTTGCATAATTATACAGAGGTGAAAAGTTTGGTTGGTTTGTCAAATGGAAACAGCGGGAACGGGCCTCACAGATCCTAGATCTATTTTTCTCAGAAAGCAGAACATTCGGGTTAAGAACTACATTGCACATTTCCATGAAGGTTTCAACTACGTTTATGTGGAAGACGGCAGATTTAATAGGGCTATTCCCCTGGGTGAGGTGTTACTGGTGCAAACAGATGTCAAACAGACAAATCTGGTGATTAACAAATAAATAGCTGAAAAAAGTATCTGTACCAGTACCAAGTGTGATGCACGGCACCACAAAACATTGATATCCATTGTGAGACATTAATAACATCCATAAAACTTAATGGAATTTAACATCATTTTTCATCTCATTTCTTTCCCTCAAAGTTAATAAATAAATAAATAAAGTAAAATATAATAAAATAAATTAAAGAAGTTAAAATAAAATATGAACATTTTAAAAAAATGTATTTAATATTTAAATGTTCAACTGGCAGACTGAAGAATCAAAATTACAGACAACATAAAGAAGAAAGGTTGAGTTGACAGTGATGTAAGATGATAACATGATATCATAATTATGAAAAACGACGTCTATGTCCCTACCTTTTTTTCAAGACGAATAAGGAAATGAAGGTACAATATTTACGAGTGTTATATTCATCAAGCATAATTACTGTTATTATGATTATTCAAAAAATACGTCTAAAAAAAAAATCGGATTTCCTGTTACGTTTTCCTAATTGCTTGACAACAAAACACAAATTAATAAATATACAAACAAAAGCAGACAACACTCCTAGACATTAATTCCCAGTTTTTAGTATATTTATTTTTTACCCTTAGTAATACTGCGATATCCAAGGAAACAATAAGATGCAAGAAAAGCTAGCCAGGATCTAGGAATCAAAACATAATCTATTGTCCACGTATCTGCATAATCTTAGGCGATTCCTGTGTCATCCGTTTATATCTGTTTTTTTTATTATTATTTCATTTATTTATTTATACACTCTTGCTTTCTTTTTTTCGTACTTTCTTTCTTTCTTCTTTTATTTTTCATTATTTTTCTCTTTTTATATTTTGTCTGAATTTCTGTATTCATTCTTCATTCATCTGTTATTTATTTATTTATTCATTCATAGTATTTATTTATTTATTTATTTTTCTATTATATATTCATACATTCATTTATATTATATATTTATTCATTCATTTATGTATTCTTAAATTCATTGATTTTATTTATTTAGTTATTGTTCTAAATTGTTTTTGTTTTCCGTCCCCAAAAGAAATAATGATGTCTTTGGACGAAAACAAATGAAGCTATTTGTCTGATTTAACCAACAGCCTCATTGCCATTCTTTTTCTTATCATCAACAGTTTATTTATACATTATATTTATCATCATGTTTTTAGGAGGAGGCGGGTCCTGGGAGTCATTTTGGAAACCGCTGAGGGGAGATTATTTTAATCGTTACCGTCGGTACTGGTATGCTCAAATTAGAGGAAAACAATCCAAAAAAAATGAGATCACTCATGGTTGTCGTAGCAACGGTTGCTGTCTTGGATTTTGCTACCTCATATTGCTTAAGAATTTTTGTTCTTTTCAATCGGTTTGCCTGAAATTTTGCACGCATATGTTTCAGTTAATTATCTAAATTTTATTAGAACAAGTTTATAATAAAGTGCTTAGTTTATTTTCCACATTAAAAAAATTGATTTGTGAAAAGTTCACAGATTTTTAGAATATTTGACCCCAATGATATGATAATTCCTTCTGAAGAAACATTTTATATTGTTTTGTTCTGTATTCATGTCAAATTTTATGATTATTGGTGCAGAAATAAAAAAAGTAGACCGCATATTTCTGCTGAAAAACAACAATTTTGAGAAAACCGCATAAGTATTTTCAACGAAAACAATACTCAAAAGGAGCTTTTATATCGAGCTTTCAAACTCAAATTATGATTGTTTCACATTCTAAAGTTCTCTCCATGATTTCTATGACTTATTTTAGTTTTTTACTGGGCATCTACTCATTTTTTTTTTTTTAATCTCTTTTTGCCTCCTAAACCCTATCACTTAAGGCCTGCCGTAGAGTAGTTTCAGGGTCCTAGGAGGGACTGTATATGGCCGCCATGTCTTCGTTGGTCAGAAATAAAAGTGTTTTGACTCTTGCTGTGACAGACACTGTACTACTGAACTCTAAAACAGCAGAAATGGGGCAAATCATAGTACATACTCTCAATAGGCCGTTGAACTTCATTTCAGAGGTTCTGGTGAAAATTTTCGCTGATTTTCGGTGTGGTCAGCGTCTCCAATGATCAGCCAGTGTACATTTCCGGCACTGGAGCTCCTGACATTGGTGACATAGATCATATTCAAACCTTTTGTGCACCATTTGCCCTTATAAAGCAAGATATTGTCGCCCTATCATTGAATATCGAGCCACGACTATTGACTAAGCCAGGATCTGTCTATTAAAGGTACTGGTCAACCAATGAATGACCACCCTTTCAAGACCTTAGAATGGGCATATCAACTTCTTTATACCATTTTTATATTCGCAAAAGGCATAATTTTTAAGAGCAAACAAAAGCCCAAAATCGATTTTTTTTTTTAGCAAAAATCCGATTTCAGGACAACCCTCCCCCCTTAAATCAAGTCGATATAGAGACTGCGATCCACTGAACCGGTATCAAACGTTGTTCGTCAATACAAATTTTAATCGACAACAAACTATGCTTAAAAAAAAAATCTTAGGAGTCCCAAATTTCCTTATCCATTTGATTATCATCGTTGTCGTCATAATAACTGACAGTATTATTATTATTATTATTATTATTATTATGCTATTATCAACATCATTATTATTATGATCGTTTTTTGTTATAATTATATTAGTCTTTTTTATCATTATTATTAGTACAATCATTCATATTATGAGTATTATTAATTTTATTATATTTATTGCCATTATCGTTATTATGGTTATTACCACTGGATTGAGAGTGACTGAAAACAAAGGACAGTGTTTCATTTTTCTTGGATCAGAAGTGTGCACTCGATCTCTCGTTAAAATCTTCTCGGCCATCTTTAAATGGCGTAACTGGTTCACTTCCCACGCCAATGTCCTTGCAATACTCCCGTCTTCCTTGGATCTCGTGTTTCACTCATGTTGACGATGAATACGGACATTTTCATGATAATAACTGACAGTGGGATCTAATGAAGCGGATGATATAGTTCTTCATTTACTCGAAGTGATTCTTAGCGTCCGCCTCTCAAGCCTCTATCTCTATCACGTAACTCTGTTTTATGTTGTTATTGTTCAGGCCTTTTTTTTTTTTTTTTTTTTTCAACTTAAATTGATTGCTCCAGTGTAACACTCTCAGTGGAAAGGCGACACTAGTAATATATAAAGTGTTTAAAATTCTCTAAGGGTTAGGACCTATCACTGCCACGACCGTTGTCACCGTTATTACTGTTATTGCTATAACTGTTACTATTATTACTACCAATACTACCACTATAGCTACTGCTGCTGCTACTGTTACTGCCACCACTTCGAATATAACTCTTACTACTACTATTACTACTATTATTATTACTACTACTACTACTACTACTACTACTACTACTACTACTACTACTACTACTACTACTACTTACTACTTCTACTACTACTACTATATTTTTATCACCCCTCATTCATTTTTTTAAAGGTGCCAAATAAAAATAAAAAACAAACAAACAAAAGAAAACAAACCAAAACAAACAAACAAACAAACAAAAGGGATATTGTGAGGCACCTTTACTCTCTAACGAAGGCAAACACCTAGGTCTATATTTTGAAATGCGCCTTTCAGCCACATACGGACGGCTATCTTTTACTCTATTATTAAGCTTACTCGTGACATAATTTCATTTATAATGTGACGACGCTACTTCGCACTAACAACGCAAGTTTAACTCCACCAATCAGTTGATTAAGGATTTTCGGAAATTCGACACGTTTCGTGGTTATATTTTCTATATTTATATGATGAATATGTACTCGTGTCTCTTGTTAGATTTTCTGGCATTTTTGAATTTTATTTATTTATTATTTGTTTATACAACGCCTTGTATCAGCAAAAAGAAAGTACCGGTAATCTGGCTGCAAACAAAAAAAGCCCTGGTATGTTCCTTTGGGAGATATAATATAACCCTGTCTCCTCCATGCTCACGAAGACTACGTAGACAAGATATTTGAGTTGTGAACCGGAGAACTTTTCACGGACAGGCATTAAGAAACAACGACATCACTAGCTGTCGTTGTTGTTTATTAAGCGAGAGGAGGGGAGTCTTGAAGATGATTTTTAAAATATTATCATGACAGCTAGATTATTTAAACCTTTTCCATCAAATTCGGCATGTTTAAATTAGAGGAAAACAGTGAAAAGAAGAAAAAAAAAAGTCTCTTGGATTTTGGCTTCTCGCAAATGTCTCTCTTTGAAATCTATTTACTCCGTCAAATATTAATAGAACTTGATGAAACTCTCGTATGCAAAAAAGTATTTCTATTTTTTGAAAATGCCATGTCGTGAAATTCAAAATTCGCCGTTGTTTCATAACCATAACCTATTTGTCACCACAACAGACTAACGGAATGGTCCGATAATATTTATTATTATTATTTTAAATTTTATTTCGTTTGTTTGTTTTACTCTGTTGTGAAAATGATTCATGTCAAATTTTATGAAAATACGTCCAGAAATTTCAAAAAAAAAAAAAAGTAGATAGAAAAATAGGAACATACAAATTGGGTTTTGAGAGAAACGGCTTTAAAGTTTTGTTTAACACAGAAATTGACATGGAGAGTTACTCTTTTCGGCTTCTAGCCTCAAAACAACATTTTCTCACATACTAGCCCTCTCTCAATGATTTTGTGTTTTTTGTTGCCTCTTCGGTTGGCTTTTTGTTCATATCTGTTCTCGAATTTTGCTCCCTACCCCTATTATTATGAGGGCTCTCATAGAGTCACTTCCGGGTTTTTGTGGGCCTATATGTGGCCATATCTTTCTTTGTTAAAAATAAGCGTGTCATGACCTTTTAGGCATATTGTCCACAATTTTGCTCCGAAGCAGCGCCGTATACGGAGCACCTGATGAAAGCTTACACTGATAATCTTTGTGATCACAAGTATTTTTTCGCTCAGAGTGATCATTCAAGGTCCATTTCTGGCAATGGGGCTCGAAATATTGCCAGAGAAGATCATAGTCAACTGTTTTATGCAGTCTTTGCTGTGTATGATCAAACTGTGATGATCTAGCATGGCATGTAAACAGCATGAGGGGCCACAATCTGGGTGACAGTAGGCTGTGCTATCTATTGAATGACCATGGGTCAAACACAGTAGAATGGACATGTCCACTTTTTAATACCATTTTTATGTTCAGAAACAGCAAGACTTTTAAGAAAAAACGAAAACCAAAAATCGCATTTTTAAAGCAAAACCAATTTCAGGTTAGCAGTGTCGACCTGTTCTATTACATCATGATATGATGTCACGTTTTCTTGTAAGCCATTCAACCTCGGTGTACGACAGCATCTGCCATTCACTCTCGTAGTTCTCACAAAAACAGTTTTATCATTATACCAAAGTTCTTAACAGTGCATTTGATATTACATTTTCATCATTGATGTGCCTAGAAATACATATCAACGAAGCATTTTTTTTAACCAAATCAGAAGTACCACATAACTGTGCCACTGCTTCGCCTTATAACAATCACTGATCACTAAAAAATCTAAGGAAGGAGTCAACATCAATACAATGTATATTGTGTCATATTACTATCGTTCTGGGTTTATGATCCAGAATTAAAGATACAAACTGTTTTGGAATATCCACATTGAGGTATTTATATGACAGTGGATTGGCAGTTCTGTTGTTGTTTTCTTTTACTAATCAAACAGTACTTACTGTCACACTCGAAGATGCGTTTACCCTGTGCCGCCTATTTAGTCTAACTGAATCTCCTGTAACATTATATTATTTTCACACCACATTGTCAGTCTCTGGGTGGACAAACCATTCATCACAGAGTTGATGCAGAAGCAGAAGTTGCCGTGCTCTCTTTTTGTTTGTTCTCTGTCTGTAGTTCAGAGAAATACTTGCTGAACGTGGCTCGAAATTTGGAGCTGGTCCGCAGGTAAACGATGATGTTGACAGATGCATTGAGGGCTAGTAACGTCTCGCTTATTCCCACAAGAACCAGAAAGACGTTCTGGTACTGTTCCCCGTAGTTCACACGATAGTCAATGGTCATGACTGCTAGTAGCGCCACCTCAGGTAGGAACGACACAATGAAGATGACCGCCAGAAAGATCATGGTCTTCACCACCCGCATGTCATATGAAGACATAGCCTCTGTCTTGCCATTGCCTGCAGTCCCCATCTGCCCTTTTGTTTTCTTCCTGAAGTTGATGACCATGACAAGGGTGCACGTGATGACCAAGACGTAGGTCAAAAGGAACAAGGCAGTGCTCAGTCCGCTAACGACGGGATTGATCTTCGCCACTTGCTGTTGGTTATAGACCAGCACCAGGAAAGTCTGATTCCGCTCTGGGATGAACTTGTGCTGAAAGTTGGCCATGAAGTACTTGGGCATTTCGGTGAAAATTAAAAGTATAAATATGGACGCCAGAATTCTGCGGGTTCGCTTCACTGTGATAATCTGTTTCACTTTGAGAGGCTTGGCGATATAAAGACACCTCTCAAGCGTAATGAATGCCGTTATGACGGCTCCCACACGTTTGAAATAGAATATAGAGCAGCTGGCTGTCATCTGCTTGAGATCCAAGGGATCAACGGCCAATTCTGAGTCCTCCCACAGCGGGTAGTAGTAAATACTTAGCCAGACCAGGGAGAAAAGTGTCCCCAGGTCAGATATGGACAGAAATAACAGACTCACATTGACCGGATCTGCCAAACCCATCTTGACGAAGACAACGATGTTGATGATGTTGACGACTATGCCGCACAAACCAATCATGGTATAGATCAGGACAAAATCGATGAATATAAACAATCGGACCACATCATCCGAGATCAGATCGTGTGCTAGTACTGTCCCATTTTCGGGTTGGGAATCCATATCTGCAAGGCAGATGATCCCACAGTCTGACTGTGTAAAATTCTCACTCATATTTCAGTGATTGACTTGAATTTGTCAACTTTATATATTATTACACCAGGGGGAAGTTTTAGTTTTTGAGCTGCTGACTTTTCATAAAGGAAGTTTAACAATACAATAAATATTATTCGTCATGACGTATCATTTTCCTCCATTTACACCATGTCATTATGTATACCACGTCCGTGCTCACGACAAGCAGGCCTAGTTGTTCCCTTCTAAACAGCTCACTCCTCAGTGATGTGAATATTCAGAATCCAGAGTTCTGTTTTTGTTATTGTTGTTTGCTGACATGGAATTTCGAAATCATGTTAATTGTTCCCTGTCGAATGTTGTCACAGTGTTGGTATTCACGGGCGTCTCTCTGGTAAACTGCTGATCTTGGCTGAAAGTTAAACATGTCTCTAGATAGCAGCTCTACTTGATTTGTTGCATCCCTCATTTATTTCAGCATGTAGCATATGTTTTGATCGTCGTCTTTTCACTGTTGTGCGTAATAAATAAAAAGACTCGTTGAAAAAAAAATCACCGGTTTTCTTGCTGAAATCCTAAGAATACACAATCTAAGGGATACAATCAATCAAGTGGCCGACTTAGGCTTGTCAGCCCTCCTACAGAAGAGGGATGTAATTATTATTATTTAATTACTTCGGACAGATATATATGATTTAGAAAGCGCATTCGTAGACGACCTGTCCACCACGAAGTCCTGTCGACTATAAACGTATCGCGTGCACTCGCAGTCGACCTGTTGACTAGGAACGCATCGCGCATTGGTTGTCAACCTGTTGACTGTCATGAACGCATCGCGCATTGGTTGTCAGCCTGTTGACTATGAACGCATCACGCATTGGTTGTCGACAGGGAGGCGGGTTCTCCAAAAATGGGCTATAGGCCTATGCAATGTGTGACCGAAATAATTTAGAGCAAGTATGTAATTAACATTTGTCTCTCTTTAAAGCACTGTTTCATTTGATACTCCCCCCCCCCCCCCAATGATATGCGGAATCCTTTGAAAGCTTTTCCTTTTGAACACATTAATGTTGTTAGTATCTGATTTTATTTAAGCCCACACTTTACATTCGTAGTTGTGACTTTTGCTGCTCATCATACATGTGTAGTTTTAACATTCTCAGATTTCTTTCAACATTTTGTTATCATTTTGAAGCTCATTTTTTCAGATTTAATAGAAGTAGAATGGATATTAACAGATCTAGATCTAATGGACCGAAATGTAGTACATGTTGTATAATTAGTATAAATGGAGAAATGATGAGGGCATGAAGAAAGAGTTATTATGTATGTATAATCACTATGGAAATCAGTAAATATGGTTGGAGGAGCAAATGTTTGTGCCACTGTCACGGTGATTGTACGCTTTTCAACATCCAGGGGAGGAGGGGGGGGGGGATACCTCGGCCACTACCGATGTTAAATGCAAGACATTTGCCTACTGCGCTTGTCGGTGGGCCGGCTGTGACTGGCCGAGCCACTGGTGGGGTCAAACGCCGATACACAGCCCTGAATGATGTGCAAACTGATTCAAAATGAAACGAAACTCGAGAAGGTTGATTTCCCAGGCCTTTTCAGAAGTGCGACCTCCGGAAACCGATTGACTACGAACACACACCGTATTCCTGGCTGACAGGTCGACTCCGAATACACTTCCCTTTTTTTTTCTTTAAATTTTGTGTTAAAAGATGAATGAAGTATGTAGATTGTTTCAGTAAAATGAGCATGTTTATAATGAAGCTTACTGTTATCTTGCTATTAGTCTTGATGGTGCTGATTGTATCTGATGATTGCTAGATGGCCTTGATATTCAGTTAGAGAAAGGTGGATACAGACTTACTGAATAACATGAATGAATCGAACTGACATTGAGATAACCACGGGGGGGGGGGGGGGGAGATTTGAAGGATGAGTCTGTGACTGTATGCCTTATGGAGTATGAATACATGACTGTGAAACATGAGGGTGACAATCTAGACACAAATTTTGTGATTCCTCTAGAATGTGTATTAAAGAAATATCGGAATTCCATGGCCATTTTGTCTTCAATTCTTTATAGCATGTGTATGAAATGCTTGATGCTATGATGGAGCCTGACAAACTATTGATAGATTGAAGGACAGATGAAGAAAGAAAAGACATGCATGTATTTTGAATAATAATGACTGATAATAATAATATATGGTGGAATCAGCAAAAACAAAACAAGTAAATGAGCATATATGAATTTATGAATAAATTGCATCTGTTGTTTCTGCGCATTATATTAGTGAATGTATCTCCTATTAGGAGCTGAAAACAAAATTACATCTTATTTCATTCACCATTAACTAATATTTTACATCTTAATTCATTCACCATTAACTAATTTTTGTGATGCCGTGTAATGCTGTCAGAGTCCAAATCTTGTTTTTGTATTTTTTTTTTTTTTTTTCAATTTTTTGTGAAACCAAATGTATAAATTTGATGATCATGTTATATTTTTCTGAATTTATTCTCTATTTGTTGGACTTGTACTATGAGTAAGAAGGAATGACTCTCATTTACCTAATTTGGTCAGAATTTGAAATATATGTATATGTATTTCAGTGCAAGCACACAGTGACCTCATTAGTTCATTGGCTGCTCAAGTGTGCAGCTGGTGGTAAATATTGTGAAAAATGAAGAAGCTAGTAGTACCAGACATCTGATAATATGATCAAACAGTACAGTGCATGATTTTAAGTTAACATATCTTTGAATTTCAATACATACACTAAGTATTCTCGTGGAGAAAACATTTTGACATTAGAATCATTCACTGAATATTGTGTTTTGTTTGAGCTTCACATCATTCACTGCCCAAAAATAATATGGTGCTTAAATGTTTTTAGAAATCAACAGAAGTCTATCATCAAGCTCCACATTCAGCTCACATCCCAATGTGAGTGTGGAAACAGAGTACCAAAGAAAAAAAAAACCAACTCTCACTCATATCTTTTTCACATCGCATTATTAATTTTAAAAATCAGAATAATTTCTGTTACATTGCCTAGTTTAAACCCATTCAAATTGATAGAGAACACTATATGTCTCGCGGCCAGTCGAAATGAGACGCAAGTTGCTGGGCTAGAGCCGAGAAATCGGGCTTTGAATGTGACGAAGGGGGTTAGATACTGATTTTTTTTATTGCAGAAATCGAAAGTGCATTCATTTCTGAACAAGACAATATCGATTTTTACCCTCGATTTAAAAATATTACTTCATTAAAATTGGGTTTTTGTGAGATAGGCATGTAGACTTATGCATTCAATCGTTCATTTAAACTCGATTTTCTCAGAATTTCGGTCATTGCTGGGAGTCCCTCCTTGTCTCTTTAAACTGCAATGTCTCTGGCTAGAATAAAGCTAGCTCAAAACTTTTTTCACCACCTGAAAGGGTATGAAATAAGCTTTCACATGATACCAAAACCTCGATACCAAAACCTTGTATAGTGAAAAACCGACATACGTCTCATTTTGACTGGCTGTGAGACATATAAGCAAAAAACACTCAGACCATTTCACAGTGTATTTGAAACTTATCAGACAGTCACTGTGCACTGGTGTTCAGAGGATAAGATTTTTAAAAATCTGAGAACCACAATTTTAAGAGTAAAGTTGTTTTTATTTCTTTTCATTCATCTGTGACAAAGGATAGAATTTAAAATTTAAAGATCGACACATTATGAATATATATATATATATGATATCAGAACGTCCCTTTATTCTGGGGACAAAGGCGATACATATAAAATTACATGTATATCATCCTCACATCTTTTATCTCCAGCTATCAATGAAAGGACAGAAAAAGATTTTTTTATCATAATTATGGTCACAGAACTGGGGTTGAGGGTAGAATAACATAAACATGAATGTCGAAAACTGACAGCATCAAGTATCAAATAACAACAACAGAGACAAATTTACTTTCTCCTCCCCTCATCCACCTAAAAAAAAAAAAAATCACTATATGTCATTTTATGTATGTAATGGTATGTAATGGTATGTAATGGTATGTTATG
>JBCEWB010093654.1:0-12367 GCA_039654565.1 Peronia peronii
ACTGGATAGTTATTTAAAACTGAGATAATCCTGCTTTCTTAGAACTGAAAGACCAGAAACGTCATGATCATAAACAACAACAACAACAACAACAACAACAACAACAACAACAACAACAAAACAGTGCGGAGACACATATTTTTGTTTCGTAAATCCCTTTGGAAATCTGTGGAGCTATATTTTTTAATTTACCCTACAAAACATCACTTCCGGGCGGTGATTTGAAAACAAATCCTTCATTGACGTCGAGAGATCTAGAGTCAGCGTTACTGCTGAAACTATGAATAAATCTACTCCACAGCTGGGTATTGATGAAAATGAGCTGCTCTTATTGCTTGAGTCAGAGCGCCTTAAAACTTTTGAAGAATGGCCGAATGATCTCAGTTGGTCTTGTACTCCAGAGAAGGTAGAGTCCAGAGATCTGAACAAAGATTAAGATCGAGAATTAAAGGCTGAGGGTTGTTCGGGCACGGGTCTGCTTAGTTAGTGTTTCTTTGCTATCCGGACACGGATCTCTTTAGCCTACTGTTAAAGATTTATTAAGTATCCTAGTAGGACCACTTTTCACGGCATTAGGCACAGTGAGAAAAAAACAAACCAAATATCTGTAAGGCTTCCCCTCGCCTATAAGGCCTAATTGCAATAGTAGGCTAATTCTGCAAATAGAAACACCGCGGAACTTCTATTTGCAGTATTGCGTGTTTCCTATTTACAGTAGTGTTAATTTATGCGCGAAACTTACGATTTGCACAGCGTTTATTATCATTATTAAAATTAATCCTTGGATCTATATTATTGCAGTCATGTGACAATGAATATATAGTGTTTTGACATGCGTTGATCGCAGTAAGATTTAGAACCTGATCGCAAAGTCCATAGGACTAAGGCCTAACTCATAGCTAGATCCCTCTATTCCACATCTCCTTCGACTACATCCTCAAAAAGAAAAAAACAAGACAGAAAAGATTCCATCTAAAAGACACACATGATACAAGGAATAGAAAAGAAATTTTTTTTAAAAACTACCCTGGATTGGAAATCGGTCATCCATTCTCGACTGATAACACATCTAGATTCTAGATCCAGAGTCTAGATCTAGATCAACGTCTCCGGTATTTACATTCTAGATCTAGCTGGTTGAAAACATCTCCTTGAACTAACCCCTCAAAAAAAATGTACAGAAGAGAAATGTAACAAAAATAACATCAAATGCGCAAATACATCATATAAAAAAAAAAAAGTAGGGAGCTTCTGAGATTTGAACCTCATAGTCATACTCTCGAGCGGTCACAAAATCGCCACGACAGTCACTTAACCATTCGGCCACGGAGGACAGTGACCAGAGTCAAGCCAAGTTTTTGATAGCCTTTCAATCTCTGTGTGCAGAGATTATCTCGGCTTTTATTGGTAACCATGTCAGGCTGCGGCAAAGTTGGTAGCTCTCCATGTGTTTCCATAAACTCACACACCCACATGCCCCGTAGGAGACCTGTAAAAAAGAGCCAGGATAAAAGTGGGCGCATTGTTTTATTTTTAATGTTTTAGTGTGGTCCGCCTTCCCCTAGTTCAGAGCTTGGAAGTAATAATAAATGTAAGTAAATTAAATTAATATTTATAAATTAAATATAAATATTTATGAGATAGGGGCCTGTGACCACACGGGGAGCGTCGGGAGGCGAAGTGGCTTTTCATCCCTCTGCCCTGTACTTCATGGCACAGGCACACACATTCATTCTCACTATCATCTGGCAACTTATTGGGTCTTACTCTGGGTAGCACCCCTGCCCAATCATGACTGGTTATGTTCGCACATGCAGGCTCACGTGGAACATTTATATGTGTATAAAATATTCAAAGACAATGGGGTCTTGAGCTTATCTTCCCCCTCGGTGGGCTTCTGCGGGGTTTTGCGGGTAATCCGGCCCCTCCCACTCGCATGTAAACATATAACAAATTTGGCCTGAGGGTCACAGCCAGTGTTGGTCGGGAAAATGCAGAGTGAGGATGGCTTTCCCCCCCACCACGGTCCCAGTCGGCTCAGCTGTGCTGGTATTCCACTCAGTCTCAAACTGGAAAATGCAAAAGACAGTTCACTATAAACAAAAACTTCCTGGCCTGCTACTAGGGTTATGGTGTTGATAACCTTTTCAACCTCCTTGGAGGTGGTTATCTCAGCTATTTAAAGTTCAGTGACCAGCTGTGAAAATTTAATTATTATATTACTGAGGGCACTAATGACACAGCTTGTCAGTGGCCTTGGTTTTTTTTCATATCAATGATCCACATTATAGTTGAATGTCTATCAATAATGACTTATTAATGAAGTTCTACGAGGTAAAATGTCAGAATGCTCTCGGAAAAGGGTACAACAGTAAATGTGAAAAACAAAATTATGGATTTTAGCCCTGATCGTGCACTATAGTCACTCCCTTTTAAAGGTTATTTATTGTTGTTATTATTATTTTTTTAATCTATTGAAGAGCACAATTTCTGGGATTCTAAATCCAACACTTTTACTACTGCAAAGTTACAGAAAATGCAATAGTACTGCCAATAAGGAGTGACTTCCCCTTGCTTAGTACTGCAAATAGGAGCTCCACGCCGTATTTCCTATTTGCAGGACTACTGCAAATAGGCATTCCGTAACTGTAAATGAAATGGCTAGATCTTCTGATCTCAGGTGCCCTGACAGGTTTTTTTTAGCTATGGACCTGGAGCTATTTTTAGAAACAAACCTTTGGTAAGTACCCAGTCACAGTCATGGATTTTGTTCCAAATTTGAAGAAAGGTTTAAAGAATTTTGTGAACAAGAAAACGCTTTGTTTTGTTGGGATTGTTATGTT
This sequence comes from Peronia peronii, assembly GCA_039654565.1. Lineage (NCBI taxonomy): Eukaryota > Metazoa > Mollusca > Gastropoda > Systellommatophora > Onchidiidae > Peronia > Peronia peronii. The sequence continues at coordinate 2,844 of JBCEWB010093654.1, forward strand.
AGGGTCCTCAAGGGACCAGTTTTCGCCACCTGGTGTGCTTTCATGTTTATTTTTTTTTGTGATTGCACATGCATGACTTCCCTTGTTTCGTTTTTTAGAAGATGTTGCACAAAGAGACAATTTTCTAATAAAGCATAAGTTCGAAACATTTTCCAGCAAGTTCAAGAGTCCTCTGTGTAATTCAAGTGAGTTTTCAACAATAACACAAAGACAAAGTCTTTTTATTTTCTAAAACATTACCATACTTATGATGGCTCTGGATCTAACCCGTTCATGTGGAAGCTAAGGAGGTCAACATATCAGCTCTTTTGGACCACAAAACATTGTGTTAGGATCTATCAATGATGCATCATTTAATTCCTATTTTTGTTGATATTTGATTTCTCTCATTATACTTAATATAATGCAGTGAAAACTAATCCCACCATGAAACTTAGTAAATCCGTAATACTAAGGCTAGACAGACCCAAGTCTGGAAAGCAAAGTAACACTAAGCGGACCCGTAAAACTAAGCCATCATTAACTGTTTTAATGTTGACCAACTTAGCCTCCACGTGAACAAGTTAGATCTAGTTCCGGGGCTGATAGTAAGAGGCTGGTTGGGATCAGATTTTGCCATAAGTATTGTTATTGTTAAACTTGAACTTTATTGAGAAATTCTGAACCTGAAAAGTACAGCACTCTATGCGTAACAGAAAATGAAACTAAGGAACGTCACGCATGCGCAATCACAAAACAAAATGTAGACATTAAACACACCAGGTGGCGAAAACTAGTCCCTTGAGGATCCTAACCCTAAATTTAAACTCTAATCCTAACAAAACAAGTTCTCTTTTTTCACAAAATTCTTTAAACTTTGCTTCAGATTTGGAAATGATGAAAATGTGGCACCCTTATCCATAGCCATATTGAGAAATAGTTGACTGTGACTAGGTGCTTACAGGATGTTTGGGAAAATAGCTCTGTCCACATAGCCAAAAAAAAAAAATCATCTGGACCCTGCTATGTGTAGTGACTTCGAAAGTCTATAGATTCTAGATCAGTGGATCTATTTGCACCAGTTCAAATGAATATTTAAATTGCTTTACATCCACAAAGATGTGGATGATGCATCTTTTTAATTGGTGCAATTTAGTTGACATGATACGCACGCTAAGTAACATGAATCCCCTCCTCCCCCTAACGCACTGACCCTCCAGTCCAGTCCTCTAGATCTTGCCCATTTTATCTGCTCAAAGTAGCTCTAGATCTAGCAGAATTTTGCACTGAGTCTAAAGTTGGTGTTTGGAATTCTGCAGAGATGTGGATCTAGACAGATCCTACCCTACAGATCATCTTGAGACCTAGATTTAGTGTTGAAATCTAGAATCGTTAGTTTAGATCTAGGTCTAGTCACTAGGATTTTAAGTTTTATTTAAAATTTATTTTTTATGTAGCAATATGAGGCATCGGTTGATGCTCTTGATACTCTTATTATTTATTAGTTGATAGATATTTTTTTTTTTATCTACAGGTGCAGTTATTGCTATGATCATAATAGTAAAAAAAAACCCACTCTGTGAACGGGGATTGTTGAATCAAGAGATTGGTGTTGGAGGACAGATTACAAATATTTAGAAAAACAGCTTCAAATATCGTTTAAAGAAAGAAGGGAACAGAAGGAGCTGTGTGCAAATTTTAATGTTAGGAGTGCCGAGGAACTGAGCGAAATAGGAGTGAAGGAAACAAAAGGGCTCCTATATAACAATATCACTGCTTAAAATTCAAACACTGTGAAGTAGAACACTGTGTTAGCATTGTAAAAGTAAGGTGGCGGGGGCAGGCATACAAAATAAAACTTACTGCGCTCTTTTTCTTTTAAACTGTCATTTCCCAGTCGACGACAGAACTGAGTAGAAGTCAGGCTCCCTCTCCCATTCTATCATCGTACAATTCGGATCAAACACCCTCGCGAGTTTATTATTCAGTCATTATCACATTTTTAGAATAACGTCAGATATAATAAGCTTTTTTCAGATTTATGTAAAGTAGAAATACAAATCTTTATAATGCAAGAATTCTGTGTGCCAAATTTCAGACGGATCCTTTGAGTAGTTTTTTAGTTTATAAGCTTTTTACGAGTTTTCTTGCAGATTTATAGTTTAGATAATTTATGTTTTTGGGCTGGAATGGATAGATATTGTCAGTTGTAGTGAGGTTTCATAAAGATGCGCATTAAATAAGAAACTTAAAAAAGTACTTACTAAGAAGAGTGATCTCCCAATGTAATTTCTATTTCAGGAAACAGTGTTCTCTGCCTAATAACCCGTTCGCCAGGAGACAAAAAAAGTGGGCTCTTTTGAGAACGGGTTCTTTGGTGGATTGAAAAGTTACGCAACCGTCTGACCACAGATTGTCTTCACTACTGTGATCACCCTTAGTCAAAGATTTGTCTAGCTGAATAAGAACAGCTTTTTCCCCTATGTGTATGTGTGTGTTGTAATAAGATCTAACAATTCCTGACCTTTCTTGGTGTACAGTTACATAAAAAATGCCCAGTCCTTATCCACAGACCCAATCACAAGGGCTGTCTCACATGTTGTCAAACAAAGAAATGCTTACGAGTTAGTCCACAATGTGGGCCTAATCAGGCATCAACCATCACTTCCTCTCCTTTGTGTATCTGTTTCCTCCACCTCTGTCCCCATTTTTTTGTACATCTAGCACTGTATGTTCTCTCAAGTGGACAATATAATGTGAAATTACACCATCAGTACTCGCATGTCTTACCCTGACACTGGGCTCTTAGACAGATTTTTTATTTCGGAGTGGGTTGTTAGAGGGGTAAATTATAGAGACAAAATTCAGTTTCGCAGCAGAGGCAGGTTCTTAGGTGGACCAGGCTCTTAGGTGGCAGGTTCTTAGGTACTCGTATTGTTGATAAGTTTACAGCTGGCAAACTTAATCATTGACTGTTTCTCTTTAATACAGCTTGCCAAGGCTGGTTTTTACTTCAATCCTGCCCCAGAATGTCTTGACAATGTGCGTTGCGCATTTTGCCATAAGGAATTGGATGGATGGGAGCCAGATGATGATCCTGTGTATGTAATATACATTTTTTGTGTGCATATGTGTGTATTTGTTCATTTAAGTATTGATTTGTAACAGTTGGAAGAAAAAGTGGGATTTTATAAAACCCAGTGAGTCTACTTTTTATGAGAACTTTATAAATATATTTACAGCATTGTTCAAAATCCTCTTCATGTTACATTTTCTTTCTTTATTATGTTCTATAAATTTTTTATGGAAAATTTTAAGAACTACAGTCTAGCACAGAAAACTCGAATTTCTCGGGGATCGAAAAATGAGATTTCCGTAATTTGTAATTTCCGTGACGGCCCTTTTTTTTTTTTAACCAAAGGAATATCATCTAAGATGATAACCATGATGACACAAATGAGATCTGATCTTAATAGTTTTATTAGTATTTTAAGAATATTAGTGCTCATCTACGTGACATCATCCATTGTCTTTTGGGCAGCGCGTTACCATCTTGCCACACTGCCGTGCTGTGTCATGTAGGCTTGCTATTCCTTGCAATGCAGACAGCATATATGGCTGAGTCCACTATCCTGCTGAATTACTACTCTACCCCCTCCCAGTGATTCATCTTCAGTGAGGCCCAAATTTAGTCCTACACTATGTAGGTCTACTGCCTACCCCTACCACTCTCACCCACTTTTCCCTTATAGCCAACAGCCTGGAGCAAGCAAGGATTAGACAAAAAATGGGCCTAATCAGGCATTCTCCTGCTTTGAGATCCAGTAGAAATCGTATGAGGAATTTATATTGAGAGTTCAAGAACTGCATGTTGATAATGCAAAGAAAACATAAGAATTTAAACGGAACTGATAACGGTGTTCGACATTCCTGTGAATTCGGAATTAGCATGTTTGAGTTTTCTGTGCTCGACTGTATTTATGTCACATTTTGCTAACTCAGTGTGTTGATGAGATTATTTTGGATAACTGGGAAGAGAAATTATTCAGTGTTGTTTGAATTTAGCATGCATTAAATAAAACTAATGGGAGTTAAGAACAATCAAACCTTGCTGAAGACAGAGATGTTAGAGTGTCATGAGTTCCACTTTCTGATAGTTTGTTTCATGCTTGTGATGTTTACAAAACATATTTTATGATGATCTGGAATATCACCAAAAAATTCTGCTCTACACATTTATATTGAGCTAAACTGGACGTGTTGAAAACAAGTTGTAGTAAAGTAAAATGCTAAGTTTGTCTTTGTGCTTCAGCTTATGTGCATACCAGAAATGAGCAATATTTGCAGTGTATGATATTTAGAACCATTAAGAATGTAAAAGTGGGGCTCAAAATGAAACGCAGTACACATTTTAAACAGATTATTCATTAGAGTTAAAAAAAAAAGGGATAAAACTGTTTCACAATTATCCAACAGGCAAGAGCATAAAAAGCACTCCCCACAGTGTCCATTTTTGATTGTGCGAAAGCCTCTGGAAGACCTGACACTGGTAGAAACACTGAAACTACTGATGAAAATGGCAATGCTGAAAACAGTAAGTTTTAAATTTTATTCAGATTAAATTTTGACCAGCTTTTTGTTTCTCTTTATCTGAAATTTAATGGGCCTTTTCTTGGTGCTGCCTATAAAGCCAATATAATGATCCATTTTGACCGTCATCCAAATTACTTTCCTTTGCCAAGAGGTATAATATAGGCATTGTAAGGAAGGAAAATATCACTTTTTTGCTGGTTACATGAAATATAGATCACAAAAAATTCTGAAAAATTCACCATATCATGAAAATGTTTTTTTTTTCTTATCGTGATATTTTTTTTATTATTTCTTGTATCATGTGTTTCAAATAATAAGAGAAAAGGTGATTTTTTCCTTCTTTGCAATGCTTGCCCTACACCTCTTGAACTTGGCAAAGAGAAGTAACCTAACTGGCTGAAAAAATGGCTCATTCAGATGAAAACCAAAAATAAAACAGCAGCTAATAACAGACTACCTGTCCCTGAATCTGATTTTAGGATAAGATAAAAAAAAAATGTATTTGTCCTCAAAAGGAAATTACATTTACAGTTAACGAGACACAGAATAAAATGCCATACATTCATACTCACATGTTCGATTCGAAGGGAAGTAATCAGGCCTATCATCCATCTCGAATTGGATCCGAGATCTTGTTTAATATGAGGTTAAGCTTGTGAGTGTGAAAAGGGTGATTATAAAAAATTGTATGTAGAGTGGAAGCCTGATAAAACAGGATTGCTGGGACCAAAGAAAAGTCCTGTTGTAAGTGGATCTTGTTATAACTGACATACAATGAATTAGAGGAATAAAACAGTGCTGGCCTATTGCCTCTTTATAGGAGACATTTTTTTCATGGATAGTCTCCCTTCATTGAATTCTTTTACTTTTGCATGATTCAGCAAAAACCATAGTGATGACGATAACAGTATATTAACACAATATACTATATTAGAAGTCACAGTATATTCATGCACTGGTACTAACCAATAGTCAAAAGTCTTACAGAGCAACTGATCACGTGGATATCTGACACACGACACTTCACTGGCCTCGTGCCCGGCTCTCCCCCATCGCTGTCCCCAACACAGTGCCAAGAACTGAGTCTAAGTGCACTGAAAGAGCAAGGGTATCATATTACCCCACCCACTGTTCCCCTTCTTCTACCCTACCAGTCCCATTGTTATCGATCTCTTGCGTGCATTGGTATGAGACTGAGGTGAAAGGCAATAATTACTAGGTGATGTGGGGAATAGGAAAGTTATCCAAGTGATAAAATATGCGATGGGAATAAATCTTGCTAAATCCACGTCATACAGCAGTTGAAACTCACTGCGATATTAACACTGCAGTTGTGTACAAAAACAGCTGCACTTGTCAGTTTTCATCATTGTTGATTGGCTAACTGAACCAAGTGGCCAGTGAACGGTAAGATCCATGTCTATCTTACCTAATGTTAGGAGTGACACGTGACGTGAGTCCTTTCATTTTCACGTGGACCCACCACCTCAGCCTGTTTTGTTTATCATATTAGGAGTTATGGATGAGTCATCCCTCTCTCTTCCTGATTCCTCAAGCCACTTGCCTGATCTCATTGCCCTCCACCCACCCCCTCCCCACCTTACAGTGCACCCAGTGAACAAAGCAGATGAAGTAATAGTGGTCAAGTGATCATTTTGTAGTGTACTTGACCCACTTACGTGCCACTGGCAGTTTCAAAATACCAATAGACGTACAGGTGAACTGTATTGTGTGCGCCTAGTGGTACAGGTATCCTGTTATAAGTGATTCGACTGTCAGGGACTACTGCTATACGAGATAATATGTTACTAATGCTAAAGAAGGAATGGACATGGGGATTACTAATTAGTGATGCTCCTGTTATAAGCGATTGCCTGTTATAAGTGATCCTGCTATAGATTATTTCAACTGTAATCGAGTCTGCTTGTGCCAAGGGCAACATATGTGTAGTTTTTCTTTGGGTAGCCTAATCTTCACAGGGTTTGTGTGAAAGTATGGAAATCTGGAAAAGGTACAATCAAGTCTGCTTAACTCAGATTTGCTGGGACCACCCTAATGGCTTTGAGAAAACAGAATTTGACTTACAATTTTAACAAGGGAAACATTTATCGAATGACTAATGAGGCACTGTTTTAATTACTTTATTACAGGATTATTGCCCTTTATTAAAAAATCACGCATTTGTCTACGAACTTCTTTATCTTAAGTTAAATTCAGGCCCACTCATTTAATTGAATTGTTGGCCCTGATAAGGGCTGCCTTGAAAGAAAACGTAAAGAAAAGGAGAATGGTGATATAGTGTAACTGTGTTAGTCCTGGAAAAGACTATTTGTATAGTTTTAGCCCTGAAAAAAACTTATTCATAAGTGGGTTTTAGCCGTGAAAAGGATTGTTAATCAAGTTTTAGTCCTGAAATAGGCTGTTGAATAAGTTTTAGCCCTGAATAAGACTATTTTATTTAAACTTTGAAAAGAGTTAGAGAAAGCCATCACATAGTCTGTGAAGATGTCTATATAATATAATAAAGTGAGTACGCAAGCGAAAAAACTAACACGATGTAAAATGTGGCTATCCTGCCATGGTGCTAGAATCAAGCAGTGATCATAAAACAGATGCAACGCCCTATTATAGTGTAGTACATGTAGTACATTTATTGTATTTGTATACCTGTACTATATGCTCTACCGGAATGCTTGATTATGGATCGGTTGCTTGGCAGTGCTGGCCCTCATATGCTGTCCACCCCCCCCCCCCCTCCCCCCAACGTATGCGATACAGGGCACACTTAATACACGTACTGCTGTTTCTTTGTTTTCAAACCACCAGTTGGTGGAAACCTCTTGGAGATGACAATAGCCAATTTTTACCTTTGTGGTGATGCTGATTGTTTGAGTAAAGGAAGTGTCTATTTGACCGACCGCTCGGGTGAATAGCCCACGACAAGCCCTTTTTCCTATTTAAGTGATCAGTATTGGTTCAGGAATTGGAGATTATTATTTTTTTTATTCGTTTAAGGTTTTTCGTTTTAACAAAGCTGCATAAATGTAGCAAAGTAGATTATATCTCAGGGCAGCTTTTCAACAGATATTTCTGAAAAAAAAAAAACCGGGATATCCTCGTTTTGTATTAGAGTTATGACCTAAACATTAACTGTGCATGTTCATTATTGTTACGGATGGGACATTTCGGTATCGAACTAGATTTAGCTCGATGATATCACCTTCCGCCAATGCCTTCTGCCTGCCACTCCATTCTCGCCCATCGTCGCTTTGAAAATGGCCGACCGCCTGATTGTAGGCAGCGTGTTTAAAAGTTACAAGGAATTTTTTAGCTGTTTTGAGGAACATGTATCATTAAAATACGTTTTTTCCAAGTACAAGACAAAGACTATTGAAAGAGTTAAGTTTTAAATCCCTCCCCCACATGCGCAAATGCTTTGAAAACGCTGCTATTTTGGTCAGTGAAAAAAGTTCAGACAATCTTGTAAGGGGCCACTTACAGGTCTAAAAGTAAAGAAAAGTGGAGGCAGAATGGTGTTTATGAAAAAAAAAAAAACTGTTGATGAGTTAATTTTAGTCCTGAAAAGGCCTGTTGAGTAAGTTTTAGCCCTGAAAAGGGCTACTAATAAAATTTTAACTGTTTAGAATTGGGTGGCTTGGGTTTTTTTTTAATTTCATTTTCTTTGTTTCCCTCTACCCCTCCCGCTACTACTTTTGCGTACGGTTGTTCTCTTTTCTAATTTTCTTTTGATGGGTTCGATAGACTCACCAGTGGAGTATTTCTCTTGTTGTTGTTGCGGGCCTTTCTCCTCACTCGGGTCGATCATTCCCTATCACCCGTCATTTTCTCCTCCTCTCCCACTGCCTTTCTTTCGTCACCCCCCTCCCCCCCTTTAATGGGCCTGTTTTTCCACCCTCCCACGTGTTAACACGCATCTCTGTTTCTTTGTTTTACATGTCCCCCGGTCTATCTGCGCCCTTTGTCTTTCTCTTCCTTACCGTGCCTCTCTTTCTCCGACCTCCCTCATGGTTCATCTGCGCCCCCATGTGCGGCGTAGGGCACACTATGTAAATTCATTGCATAATCCCTCTCGACTAGTCGGGTAAATAGATTTGGCCAAAGATAAAAGAACGGCTGCTGGTTTTATCAATTTTTTTTTAAACCAAGGGCAATAACTATCAATATTTCAATCGTGGCATGGGTGCTTTCCCTTACATGAAAATACAGCTCTATTAGTACCGGTACATGTATTACTTGCTATCAACCCACCTTTACAATGAAAGAACACCATCTTAAAGACACAAAATGTCTGGACCCTTACATGTCGATATATCAGGTATGCACTGTATTTTATGTTTTGCAGAAAATTTACCTTTAACCCAAGAACTGCGAACCACGTATTTATACGACAGGTAAAGCAAATCCCTGCATGCGACGCCCGTGTTTATTTCTTCGGAGCTCCTCGTTGCGCTGTGATATTTCTCACTATGTCACTTAAATTTGGGGTTTATTGGCCTCAGTTTTGTCAAATTATCGCCATAATAAGTATGCGCTGCTCAATGGACACTCCTTCACAAGGTATAGGAAACTTTACCTAATAGAACAATGAGACACTCCAAGCCCAGAGATGAAATCCTCTTGAACAGAGGAGAAGAACAGAAGTCAAAGGCCACATGGCCCAATCAAGTCCTCTCAAGTGGTCCGAAACTACAATAAAAAGAAACTATATTATGATACGAGAGAGTATCGGATACATATAGTCTCTTTGTTTATATCATATTGAATAATAGCACAGACTCCCCTGACCACTTGACCACTCAACAAGTTTTGCATTGATCAGCGATCAAGCTGTTGAGAGTACAACTGAGCTATAACTGCTATGAATGAAAGCTAAAGTAGCCTATGTATCTATTAGTTTATATATCAGATAGCTCTCTTGTGCTCTCACTCTG
>JBCEWB010093665.1:0-12367 GCA_039654565.1 Peronia peronii
GAGTCGATCCCGGCCTGTTTTCTCCATGGGGGGACGTCAAATCAAAGAGCCACTGTGCCCCCCCTCCCCCCCCCCCCCCTCCCCCCCCCGTCTACAGATACTTCTTGTTTGCTTTTTATAGCTCTCCTTTTTTTTTCAGTGATATCACAAATTATAAACATCTTTTGATATATTTCACTAATTTCAGAACGTCCTCAGTTGTAGCTATTAGCAGAACTTGACAAAGATCTCAGTTATTATTCTTATTATTTTATGCATGTAATTGTAACCTTTTAAACCTCAGAAAGTAGGAATATCTCAGCTTTAAATGAGTGTCCAGTTGCTCAGAGGAATTTTTATTAGTAGGAATTTGGAAATTAAAAATGTTTCTCTGACAGCAGCGTCATAATGAATGAAATCGCTGGTACAAGTAAATCAACATAATTATATTATGATAAAAGAGAGAGAGAGAGAGAAACCAGACCATGCTTGTTTGGCCTCAAATTTATATATATATTTAAAAAAAGGGATAAAGTGACATACGGGACCTCCGAAATATTCCCCTTCTCTCCCCCCCCCCCCCCCCACCACCATCCCCTTCCCCACTTCCCATCCTTTTCCAGGCTGGGACCACTGAATCTTTGAACTGAGCTGTCACAATCTCCTAATCTCTCTCTCTCTCTCTCTCTCTCTCTCTCTCTCTCTCTCTCTCTCTCTCTTCCCGCCAACCTCCTCATCCTTTTTCTGAACTGGGAACACTGGATCTCTGGACTGAACTCGTCACATAATCTTGCCCCTCCCTCCCCCGCTCCGGTGCGCCATCCCTCTTCTAGTTTTAGCACAGTTTGGATACCGCGATGTAAAGTTATCTCTCTTCTGTTTCCTTGTGTCTGTGAGAAGTTAATCTTCTATTGACTAGGTGACGTCAGAGCTCCTTCAATAGTCTTACTTCCAGCAAAGGACAGTTATTAGGCAAGAAATTTGTATGAGATAGTAGGCGAAAGTGATACAATCACTGTGAACAGTGATCTTACACTCCTCGTCGCCTCGGATGTTTATTTTTTTTCGTGACATCTCGTGAAATTGGCTCACTCAGTCACTCACTTTGTGTCATTTTTCGCCCGAGACGTGAACATCCGGGTCATTGCCGCGCTCTGACACGAACACGAGCTCTTACAGCTCCAATTTGAGCTACACTCGGTCATTTCGACACAGGCGGCAGAGGAAGAAGCCTCGAAGCTCTGGAGCAGCTCACTTCACCTAAACTTCTAGATCAAGCAGAATACATATTGAAAGGGTTTTGCTCCTAAACATTACCCAGTAAGTAATTCATTCATAAAAATTGACAGTGTAATTTGCAGATCGTAGCAGACTTGTAACTTCAGCAGTGCACATAATAATTTGTCCGGCTAGAAATCTAGGATCCATGTTTGACAAGTTAGGCCTGTGAATAGATCTATTGTGAATAGATATACTGTGAATAGATCTCACCTTTTCTTTCAAATTAGATCTAAATCTAGATGGATCTAGATTCAGTCCTACGAATGCAAGACTATCTCGTCTTTAAATGCCACCTTATTTTTGTGGGTAGAAAATGTGGAATTTTGAAACTTCCCTCCCGGACAGCAGTGCTGGCAACTCTTTTTCGATTTTTAATTGCCAGCAGATCTTTAGCCACTTCACAATACTGCTAACAACAGTATAGTATACGTCCAAAAGAGGCATCTCCTTTGAAGAAGGACGTATGTGGTTTGTCCAAATGTTTATATACTGACGGTCAGTTGCACACCAACCCATCCCCTTTAAACTTTTATACCCTTTGATCCTTGTTCCAACCTGTGGCCAGCAGTTCACATCCACATATATGCAGAATCTTTGATATTCATGGCACGTTCATGATCAGCAGATGACCAAGCAATGTGAGCCCAGTGGGCTCTGCTTGTTCATGTAACAAAAATAAATTTCAGTGAGTTCATTCTTTTGATTGCCTGTGGGTAAAGTACAGACAGGTGCCAGTTGGCTTGCTCACAATGGGCGGGACAGTGGGGGTGGGGTTTAGTTGTGGTCGAGACTGACCCTATTGCTGATGCTTAGTACAGGACTGCAAAATTGGCAGTCGTGAAGCGGTTACCGTGTATACTAGATCTAGATTCTGTATTATAAACACTGAAACTCGTAAGAATAAAAGAAAAAATTGGGCTTTGTATCACCATGCCGACGATGTGTAAAGTCCTTTTCACTAGGTCATGTCCGAAGAGACGTGATCTTATTGACCTACATATGCTTTAATTCCTACTGCTTCTATATCGCAATTGGTCTTGGATTAGGGGTCAGCTGGGCTTTCCTCAGAGTCCTTATTAATACTCTTGCACGTAGGCCTAGTCTTCCCATAGGATTGTAATCCATTAAAACCCTTAAGAACAGCAGAAAAAACGAGTGTACAGTAATTTTCATAGTGACAGTTTATGCCATGAGGCAACATAAGTCAAATATGATTTTCCAATTTTTGTCGAAGCATTTTGGTGCTCCACTATTTCTCTATAAAAGAGCAGCCCAAATACCGTTGCTAATTTGTCTATTAGCACGTCGGTCAGTATAGTAAATATTTATTTTATTGTACACTAATATTAATACTGTTATTGGTGAATACCTCCCCCAGATCTTCACGAGCCAGAACCATCGCGGCTCAGCTCAGATGGTATTCAACACAGGTGGATTGAACATAGATATATATGCATAAAATATGAACAAAAAGCCATGCCTGCTATTGTTCCCAAGGGATACATCTCCTTCATACATTCCATAACAAGAAATGACGATATAGTAAGTGGAAATTGCCCAGCCCTATGTAGACTTGGTGAGTAAGGCAGGTATTATTCTTTATAATCCTGCTGTAGGATATCCCCAGATATGCAATAAATCTTAGTTTTGCACATGATTGAGCCCCTCTCTCCCCATTTCCAAGGGCGAGATACCATTTACTAAAAATGTTTGCATGTGGATGGTTCCATAATCATGTTCTGGCTGGACTCTTTTGAGTCTCCTCAATGCGAAGTTGGGCCACGTAGTCGCTGAATATGATTGGAAAAAGAAAAAAAAATCATTTGAAAAAATAATAGTCAGCTTTTTCTTTTCTCGCTTGGCACTTTGCTTCATTTTTTTTTTTTAACTTCTGTCTGTTTGTCGTAGCACATACAATACAGTCATATTGTGTGGCACTGATGGACTTGTGCAGATCAGACTCATGATCCCCACAGAGTGATAGTGATATTACACAAGGTGTTCAACATTGTGGCTTGTCATAGACAATGATTGGCTGGCACTCTTTTTGTCAAGCTAGTTTAGTGCACAGAGCGGTGTTATTGTGCACATCCTTAATACTGAATTACCATACAACTGTGTGTGCGTATGTGTGTGTGTTAGATTGTTCTCCAGAAAGCATGCTCCATAGTACTACAGTTACAAGAAGTAATGTCAAACTTGAAATCTATTAAATACTTCGACTTTTACTGCTCAGAATGCACCTGTTTTTTTTTTCCATAGTTAATATATATGACTTTCAAAGTTTATTGGCCCTAGGATCCTGTAGCCAGAACTAATCAAACTGCATTGAATGCATGGTATACCTTGATTCTTGTAAGCCTTTACAGAAACTTACTACGGCATATGAAGAGGTGTCAGAGACTAACCAATGAGACAACAGTGGCTTGACTTTTATGTGTCATCCATCCCTTTTATAAAAAAAAAGCTAAGAATGTTTTATCAGTCATGCAGAATGTCATATTGCAGTGGACAGTATTAGTGACATTCTTAATTGATTCTGATAAAGGTTTCATCGTTACCTTTATTTTGAAATACTTATATATTTTTGACTATGCATAGACATATTTTCAGATTTGAGACGCGACACGATGAAATCAGGCGCTCGTCAAACTGAGGCGACCGGAAAAATCACGTTTTTCAACAGTGAACGAATTTTTAACGTAATTTTTTTTTCTTCACAAAACCCTTCGATATCAATCTAACAATGCATTTCGGAGATTAATTTGCCGAAATAAAGGCCCCAAAACTGCAGTTTGGCGGTATGGGCTAACAAAGATTAATAAAGATTTACAAAAGTGATCGGCCATTTTCTCACTAAATTGAGCGGCAGCAACAGGTATCCCCCATCGTCTTTAATTGCCAATAATTCTTTTACTTAAGGTAGAACAAAAATTTTTTCACACACAGAAAGGAAAATGGATAAGCACAACTTTGGTACCAATAACTCCATATGCTCAAAATTTGACGAGAGCCTGATTTCATCGTGTCGCATCTCATTTCTTTGTGCCAGCATCAGAAGAAATCAGAAAAAAAGATAGTGAATGGCATGTTTTGGGCACCCTATACAAGCTCACACCCATATGGCCACAGATGTAATCTTTTCATGTTGATCTTAGTATTTAAATAGCACCCAAACAAAAGTGCATTTTAAGGAGACCTGTGTGATTGCCATTCACTGTGCACCAGATTTTTTTTTCACGCAGTTGTCAGACTAGTCATCATATCAGTGGATTGTTAGTGATAGTCAAATCATGTTTACATTTCATTTAATCATTCATTTATATTTCACCAGGTCACCACAGAGCGCCACTACAGATGACCACAGATCATCATCAAAGATTGTCATCAAAGTTCATCAGAGATCATCATCAGAGACGTCATCAAAGATCATCATCAAAGATCGTCATCAAAGATCATCATCAGAGACTATAAAAGATCATCATCAGAGATCGTCATTAAAGATCATCATCAGAGATCATCATTAAAGATCATCAGAGACCGTCAACGTTCATCATCAGAGACCGTCATCAGAGATGATCAGAGACCATCATCAAAGACCATCATCAAAGATCATCATCAGAAACCATCATCAACGTCCATCATCAGAGACTGTCATCAGAGATCATTATCTAGGCCATCAGCAGTCCTCTACAGCAGCATTTATAAGTTGCACAGTTGAACTGTCAAACCTCCTTCATCCAGCTCAAGAACACTATGGTTTCACCGCAGAAATCTGCATCCCAGCCTGTAAAAAAATCCAAAGTGAGTTATATTTTATGTACATTTAATTACAACCATCATGGCATACTTCTTTTTTTTAAATCCACATGCATTTTGTTAGCCTAGTATCCATTACTTGTTTTGTTTTGATGACAGGCCTTTTGATCTGTATACCATTGCTGACTTACATCTCTCTTCCCCTTCCTATCATCCACTTACTATTTTATTGAAATGCATAGTCTTTCAATCTGTCATTTGGAGTATACCATTTGAAAAAGACGCAGAAATTTACAAGTATTTAGTTTTGTCTAATTTATTTAGTATGATCATTCTGTACCTTTTTCCACTGGTTTTTATTACTTCCATATCTTTCTCAAATATTTGTCCTTCAAACTATTTTCCTACTTCTGCTATTCTTGGCTTGTATAGAAAATTATTGAACCGAATGCTTGGCCAAGATGCATACACATCGAGAAACACTTAGCGGCCAATATATTATTGAATGAATATTATACAGATCTATATTTTCTGGTTGGCATTCTTTTTTTTTTTTTCAAGTGCACAGGAGCCATACGACTATGCACATTTAGAAACAGTGATCTGTTAGTGGCAGTCAGAACAATAGCGCATGGCTTTGATTGCTCAGTATAGTTATAAATATCAGTGCTGATGTGTTGATAGACTAATCAAAGATGTTCAAAGATGATTTCCACAAAGAAGTGGTCTATAAATAAGCAGTAATATTAACAGTGCACAATATGAGAGAAAAAAGCCGAATTTCCTGAGAGAAGCAATTACGTGCAGTAATGTAGTGGACGGCAGGTAACGTACATTGTGGATGTTACTTCCTGGTTGGTCGAATGTTTTATAAACAGATCTAGGGTAGCTGTTCTAGTTCTAACACTGAAGTATAGGCTTTGCAGCATGACTTCAGTCTAATAGTGGGCAGTGATACCAAATGTAGATGTGAGAGAAGAAACATCCTTTTCCCAGTGAATTCCATACAGTAAGACAGCAAATGCTGGATACTGTACATAGAAGTTTAATTAGCGATGACTTCTAGATGTCAGTTCATGGGTCATATTAGAGATCCATTCTTGGTATCAGGTCAGAGCTCAGTCTCAGCCACAGTATGACAGTAGGCTGTGAAACCTGCATCTGTCCCCGCCGCCTTATGGGTTACGCCCTCCCCAATCCCCTGGCCTCTACCCCTCCCCCCAGGCTCCACCCCTTCTCCCCACACTTGTAGTTGCTGTACCAGATCTGTTTTAACATCCAGAGCAGCCTTTAAAAAATATTTTTTTTTGCCCTAAGAGTTGAATTTTCACAGCGTTTCTGTGACATCACTGGTGCCGATTTAATATTGGTTTGCATTAAGTCTCTTGTTCTGAGATTGTTTTTCTGCAGTAGAATATCCATCTCCGTCTTAGTTATCGGTCTATTGAAGATAGTCACGGTTCAAGTTTATCCAGCTGGACTAGGTGGAGGGTTAAACATCAAATTGGTATCAGTCTCAAATGTGAAGGTACTATTGCAAATCCAGATGTCAAGCATAGATGCACTGCTTACCCAGTTTCTAGGATGGTCTGGACATGTGCACATTCAGGATAGCAGGCTGCCAAAGAAACTTTTTCACTGTGAATTGTCCATACGATGTTGTACTTTATATATACTTGATCAGCCCTCTGATGTGTAATGTATTTACTGTGTTTGGCACAATATAGCTGTGATCATGCTGTGCCGTTAAACCCCAACACAGAGACGCATTCTCTCTTTTTAAACCCATTTTGAAACCATCCTATAAAGCTTTTAGTGCAGAGAGCCATGACACTGTGCCCATTCTCTTTCATAGCCACAGATGGCAGGCAATTCACTGCAAAACTAACAATGTTTGGTGGTATACTATTGAGTTACAGTAAACCTGATGTACCGATAAAATGGCATATAAAATATTTGAAGATGACGGCTTCTAAAAAAAAGTGGCTAATTCTTCAGTAGAACAAACTGTAAAATGGTTGAGAAAAGAATGACCATTTATTGGGAGGCGTGCGAAGAAAATATGATGGCTGAACTGCACAGTGGATATTACGGGGATGTCAAATCCTCCTTTAATAGAATTTCCTACTTTTTGGCTGTCAGTAATTTCTGTTAGCCCCAAATCTGGTATTATTTACCATAAACGTACTTCAGTTTTATGTGTTGCTAAAGAATATACCTGGAACTTTTTTCTACTTTTTCATGTAGACAGGTTGACATCCCTGATATTTTCTCACAAAACTGGTCTATTTGCGGCATTAATATGTAATGCATGCGTTTGATAGCTTTGTATTGATAGCGGTTTACCCATCCAGTGCTACTAACGTGCTGTCCATTTGATCTCTTTGAAAACCTGTGGCAAGAAATAAACAGTTGCAGTTAATTATAGTGCTGAAATTGTTGCATAATTATTACATTTTAAGAATTCAAAAATGTGAGAAGTGGCATCAAAATAATCAAGGAATATTTCTGTAGAGTTAAAAAAGGTTTCTCCGCAGAACGTACATTGCTCAAAATCTGGAATTGTTGGAATTGTACATGACTGATATTACTTCCTGATTGACAGTCTAGCATCTTGGAGTGCTGATCTTTTGCAGACAGCCATATTTTGGGCAGATTTCCCTACAAGAAAACAGAAGCAGTGGGCTGTTACTGGTGGTCATATCAGTAGGACGTTGGTTTGATGGAATGGTATAGATGGGTGTCCCTGCGCGAACTCCCAATGAAGTCAGTCAATGGACAAGAATGTCAACGGTACATTATTTGAGAGAAAATTTCGTGTCCTTTTTGTTGTGAACTAAAGGCCCATATTGGAACAGTTCTTGATTTTGGCTTGAAGCCAGTCAAAAGATGTCGATTTTCCACCAAAAAGAGTTCTGTCACACATCTTGATCCATATACTTTCATGTGGTGAAAAAACTTGAGCTAGCTTGATTATAGCCAGCCATATTACAGATCGAAGAGACACAGGGTGACTTTCAGCACTGGCTAAGGTCAGAAGAAAAATCAGTAAGAGTGAACTGTTGAGCATATATAAATCTATATATTCACCTTGGACTTGGTTTATTTCGTCTTTCAACCTCCTTCGTGGTGGTTATCTCGATATATATTCACCTCACATCCTGATATATCTAATATGTACCTACATCAGCAATATTTTCTTATTCAGAGATGACTGTTCTTTCATTTTCTGCAATATAGACACATCGATATCAGGTCACCTTTATCACATTCAACCCCTGAGTTCTCTTTAGAGTCCTGTGACTTATGGCTCATTCTGACTGGCTGTGAGACATTTTGTTGGCACTGCCGAATTGTCATTGTAGTGACGGGTTTCTTGGTTTAATGTATCTTTCCTTATTACCATTAAGACACTTCAGAAATATATGGATGTTTTTGAATTTTAGATACAGAAGAATTTATTGCGATCATCTGAGGTATTTAAAGCAGTGTTTGGTTATGTGTTCTGAAGGCTTTGCTTGAGTGGACTGTGATCTGACTGTGCCGAGGCTATAGCAACTTCACTCCGCATTTTGGCTACTCAAATGGACAAAATGATTGGTCATCTCTGACGCCTCCATCTGACCATTTCCACCTTCCGCTAATATTTGTGCCATATGCTGCAGTTTTAAAGGACATTCATCAATCAGGAAATTCTGTGTGAAGTTAAGATACATTTGAGGTGATTCTAGAATCGAATTGTTGACTATTTTGAGTTGTCCAAAGAATTCATAGTGTTCAGTCTTGGCATTCTTTCTTTCTTAGTCTTCAAATCCACTTTCTCGTTCAAGTACCAGTTGCAAGGAATGCACCTGTCACTTGAGTGAAAGAAGCTTGTGACTTTCATTAAACTATCGAAATTCTTCAGATGTTCGTAACTTTCAGAGGTGATATCAAAAACTCTAGACAGGAACCATTTTCTGTGAAGTCCGTAAGTTTTCATCTTGTAACCCGCATTGCTCTCTAGAATTGCTTGGAGCTGTCCACAAATCTGAGAATTGTCTGCAGTTTCATGTTGTGCATTCCATGGCAATGTTGTCCATTTTATTGACTGCAAGTGGTGAACATATCAGGTCTAAGTTGAACTTTATCTCAGCATTTTGGGATTCTCAGGTCATCACTTTCAGTTGTCCTTACCGTCTTTTTCTATGTTAACAGACATGAGGTAAATTGTACATCAACCCAGTCGAGACAAAATTTACACAGAGGTACATATCCCATGGGAGCATTCCCTGGCATCAAGGTAAACTGTATATGATTTACAATATTATGTACTGGCTGTCGTGAGATGAATGTCAAGTTGCTATTTACTACTGGGTCTAAAGCACAGCTCTAGCGATGGATACCATTGGCAAAATTTGAAAAGAATCATGTCTTGGATTTCTTGGTCATTAAAATGAATTCACTTTTTAATATATATATATGTAAAGTTTAAAGTCTGATTCTGCTTGATCAAGTTTACGAACAAAGAAACCTTTGTTTACTCTTTCGTGACTCCTTTTACATGTATATCCCGCATTTTTGCCAGTACAGTGCATTGGTTCAAGTACCGTTCAAAAACATCCCTATTTTGAGAAATGTCTTTTCATTTTACAAAACTTTTGGTCCTCTGTATGTTGACTGATGAGACATGTACGGTCAATAACCAGTGCTGTGCATGGCATATAGGCCTATTACTTTTTGGATGGCAGTCTGGCATTTTATAGGGCTCATCTCTAGCATGGAGCATGCCATAATTTTCTTGCAAAACAAAACCAGAACAAGTGATGTAGTGGTAATGACAATGTCAGTGGCAAATTACTTTAGTGGCTTATATAGTATTAGGGCTGATGTACTGCAATAAACTGTAGTATCTCAGTGGTTAATAATTCCACTGGCAAATGGTGTGAAAAAGTTTTCCTCATTTTGTGAACCAATTACCTCAGTAAAATAGGACCTAGTCTTATTATTAGTCTCAGTAAAACAGGACTGTCTTGTTAATGTCTTATCAAATGGCGTCATCCATTTCTAGTAGAGCACACTGATGCATCTATAGATTTCCGTAAGTATGAAGAGGGATCAGTTCTTATGCCTAAAATGAATCTAGTATCGGCAATACTTTGACACAATAGCATTTTTGTACACACTAGAATCTTTCAGCCATTGTTAGACATTCTACTTTTGTAATAACAGGCGTTGAGATGTCATCAGAATATCTTGGGTACTCTGTGTTTAAGGCAGCGTTTGTTTGTGTCTTGTGTAATCTTTGTCTGGGTGTACCATACACGTGCCCTCGCTGTCTCCATACAGCAGTGGCCAGTCACCCAGGCTACAGCAACCACTACTCCACAGCTCATGTTGGCCATCTGTCCATTACGCTCCATATACGTCTTTCAACCTCGCGGTGGTTATCTTGACATCTGTCCAACAACAAATTCTTTAGATTACCTCCACAAAAGACCACAGTCCTTATAGATAACGTATGTCATTCATTTCCTTATGATCTGTGGTATTCATGGATGAAAATTATAAGGGAAGTCTTTTATTAACGAGCAACAGATTTTCATAAAAATTGAGATGTATTTAAAGTTGTGAAAATGCATTGTAGACTTGCTGGTTTCATAGTCGAATCATTTTCAGACCTAGTAGTTTAATTACTCGTGGGCTCCATTTCATGACCTGTACAACATTTTTTTTTTTGTTGGTATTTGTCAAAAAGGCAGCCAGTTTATTATACATCTCACTCTGGGACTGTAGACCAATAATTGTTTGCTCACTTGTTCAGTACATGAAGAGTTCACTATTCAATGGCCACTGGCGACTCTTACTTCATACATTGTTGTTGGCAGACAAATATACTGAAGTTGCATGTCTGGATATCAATCAAGTCACGACAAACTTCTTGCAAAAATTTCCATGATTATTTAGATTAGGTATGGGTTTTTCTTATACAGGTATCCAGTTTTTCACGTGCTTTTCTCAATCCATACCAGCACAGAAATGAGTACTCGTGACGTCCTCCTGCCTTGGGTTTCAATTATAACGGTCACGTTTGACATTTTCAGGTATCATTTTTGGCTTTTTTTTTTTTTTTTTAGCTATGTCTTTAACTGTGCATTCACAGATCTAAAGTACAGCTTCAGCATCACCACTGCCATCAGTTAGAATGAAACATTTAGAGATTTGAGCGAAGAGATAATGATCCCTGAATACACAGCTCCTCTGTGGAACAGTGGCCAGACATAGACAGCAGTTGCCAATCGTATGATCAAAAGTTCTGTGTAAAGAGCTATGCTATTTTTTATCTACACATTAATTTTGAAAGTACTGGTCCTATGAAAAATTTTGAAATATATTGCAGAAAATTTTCAATTCACATCACTTATTTCGGCCACCCACCACATGTGTTAGTAAAGTTAGCATTTTAGAGCAGATGTTTGCTATTTTACCGATAGCTCTTGTCACGCACGACAGTCCCTAGCTGACACATAGTCCTGCATGTCTGCACAAAGCTTAACTGGACTGTAATCAGATGATTGGCTGAAGTGCTTGCATGTCATACAAACCCCTCTATATCTAGGCCATGTCCCAAAGGAGAGAAATTTGTATTCCGCTCAGATAGACCAGACCTGAAACGATTTCAAGATGGTACAAATTTCTACATGGGGTGATAGTGGTGGCGCTGGAGTTTATTAGTAGAGAAATTCAACTCTGAAATTATTTGTGAAGGATCTGAGAGATTTGAAATTAGTTTTAAAATCGGGAGAAATATTGGACAGCGTTGTTGGTCTGAATTTATAAGATTTGTAGCCTACCAAAAGTGAAGAAATCAGCCCTTATGACAACGAGGCGTATTTTCAGAAAACACAGAAGACTTATTGAAAACATAGTTTGATCTATGTATACACGTTAAGCCAGTGACCTGTTAGGCACACTATAGCTATTATCGTGCTGATGTGCCGTTAAACCCCAACACAACTCAAGCCAGTGACCTGCGAATAGCCAAACATCCCCGCCGTCACAACTCTTATATTTCCAGTCCCAGTTTGGCTCAAATGATCACTATTTTTTTTCTTGACTGATGAATCCTATCCCCAAATCTGAGGATTCACCATGTAAATCTCTTCACCTTTTGTAGCTAAATGAGGCCAGCATAGTTTTGATGCTCAGGTAGTGTGAGACAGCTTCTCTAATCTGAGACATGACCTGTGTCTGCTCGACCAGCTAATCGCACCTTTCTCTCTCTTTCTCCCCTACCCCCCCCCCCCCCCGAGAGGATGGAAAAGCAATATAACTAAAATCAGTGTTATTGGACAATGCTTGCATATTG
>JBCEWB010093686.1:0-12366 GCA_039654565.1 Peronia peronii
TCCTATGTTTTAACATGTTTAGTTTCGATGAATTCATCATTGATTGCCAGCCTAGATCTAAAATAGCTTTATCGTCAGCTTAAAGCTCACAATTTTGTACGTGAGACCGAAGGATGCCTGCTGACTTCTCAAAACTGGCTTTCAAGAAACACTGACAAGCATAATTGATTTGACTGACCAAATGCCGGCAAGTGGAAGTGTGTATAGTTGAAAAGACAAAGGCCAAGCCATCCTCTGATACGGTTTACAGTGTACGGAGCCTTTCAGCCTCCAAGAGTGTGGTTATCTCGGCTGAATCCTCTGATACCATGGTTGTGTGGCTATAAATAATGACGAAATCGTAATAGCCTCACACATGCATGTAACAGCTGTCACCCTCTCACGGTACATCATACTCGATTGGGGCCACGAGTGACGGGTGAGGTGTGAAATAGGGGACGGTGCATTATTTCAACATGCTTGCGCCTCAGGCCTTACCCTCAGTTTCATACCACTGGGCAGTACAGCACATTGCGGGTGCTGGTACTTGACTCGCTCACGGACGATTTCTTTGTTGGGGCTTTTTGTGTCATACTGCTGGGCAGTACAGCACATTGCAGGTACCGGTAGGCCTGCTTGACGTGTTCAGGGATGACTTGTTTGTCGGAGGGAACTGGTTCGGTACCTGAATTTGGTCTTGGTTACGCTTAATATGAAAGAAAAGTGCGATCGGGGAAACGAAAACCATTCGTTCTAAGCGTAGTTTTCACATCGGCCCATCGTTTTATTTCTTTGTAAGCATAAGAAATTATATAGCAAAAAAAAATGTTCCCAAAGATTCTTTCTTAATAATGCAAGTTTCTTTTCAAGCGTTTTCTTAATAAGCGTGTTAGAGTGTATTTGTATTGAGCACTCCACACAAAAATTGAAAATTACAGTAGCTTTTACTAACATCAGAAAACACCTAGCATTTTTAAAAAAAAAAGATGAGTGATTGAAAATACATTTTTAATGAGTGTCATATACTTATAGACTATATATAAGATCAATTTTATCTTGGTCAGTGCCACGAGTTCTGTTTGATGGATGGAGCCATGAAGATTTCACAGCCACTTTTAAAGATGAAGATAGCATAGAGGATTGCATAGAGGCTATCTTGAACACCATCAAAGTATGAATCATTTCTCTTACTCTTTTTTTTTTTTTTTCTTTTTTTCTTTTTTTTTTTATATAATAATATAGATTTTATGTTATAAGAGCCACTTAGATACATGTATACATTGCCATTTGCATAAGAGAAATCCTGACTTAAAATTCGCTTGAAGCTAATCTGACATTACTCTGTGATGTCTTTATTGGCCTCGCTTACAAGCTGAAATTTTAAACATTTTTTAGTGAAATGAAATATTGTCTTGATGAAATACTCATAGACCAGGAGCGAAAAACTGACTTGGGCATTTATCTTACACAACAACTGATTTATTGGCAACAGCAATTTTTACATCCATTGCCATTCATTTGATTATTAGAAAGATGGATTTCGCATGAAGTCACAAATATTAATTTGTAATAATTGATTGCTGATTCAGTGCAATGCTAATGCTGCCTAGATTTCAAATATTTTTAGCACCATACACTCATATAATTTGATTTCGTGCTTACATTCAGTTTAAAAATACCAGTATAGAACCTTCATATGAGATTTAGATATGCTTGAAAAGATTTGGTATGTGTAGTCTGTTATGAGATTTTGCTTATTTGATCAATAATTTTGTTAGGTTGAAGTTCATGATATGCAGTGTTTTTATTACTAAACAGCAATAACATCACTCTTCCTGCAGAGTTACAAATGGCCTGGAGCCGTAGTAGAAGTCTGGCCACAGTTGGGTGGCAATAAAAGGAAGTAAGTCTAATGTTGGAAACTGTTTAAATATATGAAATATTATTTCGAACATCATAGTTGTGATAAAGTTTTGACATATTTAGTTCAATTTGGACCAGATTTATGGTAATGGGAATGAGAGATCTGCTGACAGAAATGGAATTTGAAAAATAAAAAAAGTTGCAATAAACTGCAAAGAAGCAAATGAAAACTACATTGCCAGTGTTTTAATGATAGATCAGTGATACATCGTAGGCTCGTCATCTACATTGAGTGATGCTCTGGTAGTAAATTTTGAAAGAGTTGATAATTAATTTAACATCGATGAATATTAAACAGCTATGTGTCATTTCCTTTCATAATTCTAATTCTTCAAGGAAACAAAAAAAAGTCCAAGATTTGGAAGGAAATGAAAAGCATGTCATGATTACTTGATGTATCACAGATTTCAAACATAACGGTCTTGACCTATGATTTTTGTTTGTTTTTCAGAGATCTTATCCATTTTGTTAATCATATGGGAGAAATGTTTCATGCTGCAGACAAAGAGCTGATTCTAGTCATTCCACCACCTCTTTATGGCAGGTAGGCCACCTCTTTGTTTTTACATATATGACAAACTGGAGTTCTTTATGTATGAGGGAGCATGGAATACTAAAGCATGTTTCAAAGTCATAACTGAAGATTTTTAGTGGTGGTAGTGATTTTCTCACACTAATATGTAGGCGGATCTTCCTATTAGCTTCATGATATGTGTTGGATCACTTTATTTAATGGTATTTGTAGAAATAAGATCAGTTTTTGTTTGGTGTCCAAGATATCTAGTTGTCTTTAACTCAGTAGATTATCTTTCTGTTTTGACTCTCAGAAATATAGAGGGGCTCATCAGTAAGGAGGATGTTCAAGCCATGGCTAAAAATGTTGACAGATTCAGTTTGATGACATATGATTTCTCTAACCCAAGCAGGTATGTTTACTGAAACACAAGTGTAATTAGAGGTAGATATTTTTTATAAAATTATTTTGAGATGTATGTCTTATAAATTCTGACATTTATTTGTTTGCTGAATTTTATGTTCTTTTATTTAAAAAAAATTTTTTAAAAAAGTTATTTGTGAACCTCTGTATCCCATCTTAATTTAACCTTCAACATCCAGAGTCCAGTTTTTAGAAGCAAAACCAAAGTCAGAGTTGAATTTGTAATCTCTATTTTAACT
The DNA here is from genome assembly GCA_039654565.1 of Peronia peronii. NCBI lineage: Eukaryota > Metazoa > Mollusca > Gastropoda > Systellommatophora > Onchidiidae > Peronia > Peronia peronii. The sequence goes on from JBCEWB010093686.1 coordinate 3,079, forward strand.
ATATATGAGGTAATTTGTATTGATTGGCAGAAGAAACCAATGTTTCAAAATGAACTAACTTCTCAGGTAAAACTTTCAAAACACTCTCAACCTTCAGTCTCTTGAAGTTATTCTTAATTGTGGTGTGAAATATGTAACTGGACTGTAGATGATTAATGATCTCCTCAGTTTTGCTGATCCTAACATGTTAATGAAATCACATGATTAGATTGTTAACAATTTCAGAAGACTAATAAATAAACCCTCTTTAAAATATTCAAAGTTTTATAAATGGACATTTTTCAAAAGATATTCTTTTCCTCATTGCCAACAATAAATTTGAACATTGATGAATCTTTGGCCGATCCTCCTATTTCATTCATTCACAGGCCTGGCCCAAATAGTCCACTTATGTGGATCAGAGACTGTGTTCTTGCTTTGGCTCCAGACCAGGACTCATCTCTTAGAAAGAAACTCCTTGTAGGTCTCAATTTCTATGGGCTTCGATATGCAGTCGGAGGTGGAGGAGAGCATGTACTTGGATCACAGTAAGCACAACTTAATCATTCATCTCTTATCATAACTTTTGCATGAATGTGTTTTGTCATTTTTTATGATGTGATTTTATTTTGTGATTTTTTATTTCAGTCACTTGACTGTAATTCATATTGCCAGCAGATAAAGAAGTGCTAATGCAATGTTGTGTTAATATCCACAGGTACATAGATGTACTGAAGAAAAGTAAACCAACCATCAGATGGGATGAAAATGTTGCAGAGCATGTGATAGAGTATAAGTAAGTTTACACCAGTTTATGTCCATGAGAACACCATAAATAAGTACATAAATAAGTCGAGTGAGCAGAGATAACTTACTGTTTTTAATTATTTGGCAGTGAATACACTTAGAACACCATCATCTAAATATTTTTTTTTTGTGCTATTATTATTATTACTTTTTTTGTGTGTTTAGTAATTATTGTATTACAGATATGAATTATAATGAGGGAAAGATGGTGAAAAAAGATGTATTCCATTTCTTTGCCCAGCCTACGCTTATAATTTTCTGTGTTCAGGAGTAAATTGTATGTTTGTTTGTGTTAGGGTTTAACAGCACATCAACATAATTACAGCTATATTGTGCCAAACACAGTAAGATACATTTACACGTCAAGAAGAAGAAAGAAAAGAGAGCGGGGTGGAAGACAGGAGCAAGGAGAGAGAGAAGAGTTGTCACCCGTGAAATGTCGAGGATGGCATTCCATGGGAGACATCTGACTGATGGTGGGCCTTTGCCACCTCCAGGTGGGAGCAAAGAACCTATTTATATACCCCAGGCCCCCATGGGCAGTCAGGAGTAAACAAGCAACTCATGTGGGAAGGTTGCAGTGAGCAAATACGGTTGATTTTATATTCTTGTGAATAATTGCAGAATGTTTGTATAATACAGACATGGGTAGTAGGTCAGTCCCAGTTTGGCAGGGTGGATTTTAGTGAAGCTGAAAGTTAGTGCAGTCGACTACATGTGAGTCGAACCCTGATAAGTTGACTTTTAGATGAATCTGTCTTTTTTCATAGAACTGGTCCCAGCGCTTCTTTACTTTATTAAAAATCAAACTGATGAATCAACGTCGACTCATCCGTATTTACTAATGAGTTGATCTTTTTCTCCTGTCCTCGTCCTTATAAGATCAAAGGAAAAAGCAACTAATCCCGGCTTGTATGGCACTTCTTCTCCACATATTTTCATTTATGCTCCTTCCATCACGCGATATCAGGGCTATACTATAGGTTAACTACAACTGTCAAACTGATTTCACTAAACAGGATTAAACCCTCCCCCAGACTATGTGATCAGAGGCCGACTGGCCATTGTCTCCTCCTCCTTTTCCACACCTCACCCACGATCTCTCCCGTCTAGCTGCCAAAGCTTCGGGTTCACAACGCACACCAGCCTCCCTGCTGTTTAAGGGTGATGCTAATTCGCGTAAGAGGGTAGGACTAGGAAACACAGTGCCAGCGATCGTCTTTGATGTGGGGAATTCTCCGACTGCACCGCTATTCACACATGGATGGTACCCCGAGAAGACCCCCCGGGAACTGGCCTTTATTCTTCTCTTTGGGGCGAATTTACTTGCCGGACTAGCGGGTGGCAAGGAGAGGGACCCCTCCCCCCCCCCCCCCCCACTCTTATTTATAGCTTGCGGTTTGGCCAATTAGACCTAGTTACACTTTCAAGCTGGGGTCAAGCTGAGAACAGTGAGACACTGCACCCTCCCTGCCCAGCTTGCAGATAGACTCATATCGTATGTAATGTTTATCATCTTGAAAAAGGCCTAGTAATAGTAGGGGCCTATAGAGCGTAATACATGTACAGTGTTTTAGTTTTACACCATGAAGCAGTGGGGAGGAGTGTTGGAGGGCTTGGGCCAATTGTGTTGAGTTGAATGTTCGGGAGGCAGGGTTGGGAGCGGTCGAAATTGTAAGTTTTACATGACAGTGAAACTTAAATGGCTGATGACAACGGGTGTTGATAATATGTTAAAATTCAACCAAAAGCTAGGTGGATCTCACTGAAAGCAAATGGAAAAGATCAAATTTGATGCTCGATGAAAAAATGCGTAAGGGAAAGTAACCATTATAATGCTCGACAATAGGTCACTCCAAATAAGTAGTGCCTATTTTTAGTTTTGTAGTCCTTAGTGAGACACAGATGAGTCGAACTATGGATGAATCGACCTTATTTTTGCTGCACCACCAACACCGATGCATCCATATTCCACTGTAACTATAAAGAACCATGATTTTTTGTTTTGTGCAGCCTGATGCATAATAATAATATTACGACTGAGTCATCTTCACATGCATTTGTTGAGGTATTGGAGCATGAGAGCATGTTTACAAGTAGGTTTGTCCCATTGCTGACTTTGCATGGCATTTCTTCTTGGTGTGATACAAAATATGGAATCTGTTGGTCAAACTATATTTTTTAATGACATAATTATTCCTAACTGACAGTAACATGTTGCTTTTTTATTTTACAGAAATTCACTTGGCCGACATCAGATGTATTATCCGTCCTTGATGTCAATACAAGCACGACTAAACCTAGCAAAGGAACTAGGTACAGGTGTATCCATTTGGGAGATAGGCCAGGGATTAGATTATTTTTATGATTTACTTTGATTCTGTCAATGCTATTGGTATTTGGTTTTGCAATATGTTAAGCTTCTTTACAAATGTTTAATGATGTATTGACTTCTTGGACTTTATATATTTATTGTTGAAAGTTGTTGACTGTTGACTTATTTAAAAGTCATTTCAATAGTTACAATTCATAATAATTTAGACGCTAAAGACTGAAATTGGCTTGATCTAGGTTTTTGTGGAGGAAATCAGATGGTGTCATACATTCTGATATTCTCTAACTCCTTCTCTCACTCTCTTTTCTTTTTTTTTTGATGTTTAAAAAAAAAATTTTTTTGGACACAGGACTTTATATTTGAACATCCATCACAATTCTTGATTTCTTTGCTTTTTTGTTGTTTCTTTTACCTTAAAATAATCCACACATAAACAGTGATTGGTATTTTTTAAAAAAATCTTTTTTATATGGAATCGATGACATCCACTTAAGATTTTTGATATTACATATTTTGAATCCTGGGATGTTTATGAGTATCAGATCAGAACTTGCCATTTATCTCATGTATGGGACATCATTATCTCATCCTAACTCTATATATTCTTCAAGTGCCATGTGCCATCTCTTACATCTATCCTTTCTTGTATGTATCTTGCATTACTTTTGAAGTACTGTGTGGACGTCTGCTACTGTTTGCAGCTTTCTTTTTGACTCTTTAAGATTTCATTCCATATTATCCTCTGCTTTCTAGTTTATTTAAGAATACATAAAGTGATTCAAATATTTGCCCCACTGAAATAATTTTTACTTGTTTTGTTGGCTGTATTTGTGCTTTGCATATTTTGTTGGTTTGGTGAAGTTGCTCATTTGTTTTGCAATTTCCAGTCTCTGACATAAATGGCTTTTTATAGTAAATTAAGTTGATGGGTTAGTTTTGAGCAGTGTGTTGATTGAGAAATATGTTACGTTCTGTAATACGTCTTTCAACCTCCTTGTGGAGGTTATCTCGACAGAAATATGGCACTTTAAAACCTGACAACATCAGTTCTGGTGATCAAGCCCCAACTTTGGTATGAGTTATGCAGTTACTTATCTAAAATAATCACCATTTTAGAGTTTGTGTAGGAAAGTAAAAGTGCTACTTTATTCAAGGTACACCATGAGGTGAGAACAGATTGCTTTTCAGGGTGACTTGCAGGCTATTTTTACTGCTATTCTGTGCAGTGTGTTTCTGTTTTCCTTGAATTCAAAACCAAAACAGTGCATCAAAACCAGGTAGCATTATGTTTATTCTCATATTTTGTTTTCAAGTTATAATTGTAATTATTTTGTTTTGGAGGAGGAGAAGAAATTGGAATATTTCTAATGAGTTTATATGAACTTCAGTGTGAATCTATGCTATTATTTAAAGCAAAAACATTACATATCAGTGAGTTTTTTTTAAAAAGTATTCTCAGCTCAGAAACTGATAATATCCTTGTAAAGCTTTGGACCATCTCTTACTTCTAAAATTTGTGTTGTTCAGTTTTCTATCGTAATTATTTGTTGGAAGGAGGAAGGAAATTTGAATGTTTCTCAGTACAGAGGGGAGTAGTGAGATTAAACAGCATGAGCAGTTGTCAGTATTTACAGTGATGTCATTGATTTGCTCATTTAACTTAATCAGTTCATATGTGATTTGTATGTTGTATGCTCTGTGTGAAAAACCATTTTTGCAAACATTGTTTTGTATGGTGCTCTTGAATGATTGCTCCAGTTTTGGTTGACCAAAGCAGGTTGGCAGAATTCATATTTCAATTCACATGAATGAGAATTTGGTTCTCAAAAAAAGAAATTGTTGTAATTTGTTACTACATTGGAAAAGATGGAATTCCTATGCCATAAGTTTTAATATCCTTCCCATTTAATAAATTAGTAAAAAAAAATAATTTGCAGTAAATAGGAAAGAATTGAAAGAGTGATAAAGATAAAATTTAGCTTCCTGCAATGAGCAAAACAGAATGATCTTGTCAATTTGCGTTTCAAAAAAAAAAAAATTATTTATTTCTCTGGTGGTATTATAATTGGACAGATGTTTTCATTTGGTGTTTCATTTGGAGTAAATAAATATGAGATGCGACAGGATGAAATCAGGTCTGGTCATTTTTTTGAGCATGTAGAGTTATTGATAGCACTGTATAGCTTATCCATTTCCTTTTCTGTTGGTGAACAAATCTTTGTTTTATCTGAGTAGAATTGAAGTCAAGATATTGGAAATTAAGGACGATAGGGCTGGCCTGTTGCTGCAGTTGAATTTAGTGAGAAAATGGCTGATGAAATTTGTTAATATTTATGAATCCTCAGGTAGGTCATGTCACTAAATTGCAAGTTTTGGACTTTTACCAAATACGTATGTTTCAGCACATTTAAGTGTGAAATACATTTTTAGATAGACATAGAAGTGTTTTGTGCAAGAAGAAAAAAATTATTAAAAATTCATTCACTCTTGACTCTCCAATTGCCACACTTGACGAGCTGATTTCACTGTTTCGTGTCTCTCATATACTGTTTTCTCTGATAGGAGCTGGACAGGGCTTGATGCAGTATCTAACATGAAGAGGGATAATTTGTGTTTCCATATGCAGTACAATAAATTCAGTGGAATCTGAAGTTGAAGGTAAATGTCTCGCAGCCTGTGAAAATTGGCTGATATATTGATTTTCCACCAAACTGAGTTATCACTACCACATCAGATCTTAATTCATACCTGTTCCTTGAGCTAAAAACAACTTTTGAGCTGGCTTGAATATAGACAGAGATATTAAAGTTGAAGAGACAGCAGGTTACCCATCAGCACCGGCTAGAATCAGGAGAAATCAGCAAAAATGAACAGTTTGACACATATGATTGTATATGCTCTTCACAACATCCTGATATAATCTGCCTAGAGCGCAACATTTTCTTATTCACAGTTCAATGTTTTTTTTGTCTCTGCAGTAAAAAAACACAGATATCAGACTACTTCATCATGTTCAACCCCTGATTTTTCTGTTCGTGTCAAATGACTTGTGACTCATTCTGACCTGCCTGCGAGTCAAATTCATTTTTTCAAGATTTTAGTTATGTCTCTTTCCTTTCACCCATAGCAAGATTATTTCTTTAACAGTTGTTTTTCACAGCACAAGAGTTATCTTTATTACTTTTGTTTACACCAAAAGATACTGTTTCAAAATTCTCTTTAAATTACGGAGCCTCAGTATGACCAGCTGATGCGGCTGGATATTGAAGTTTGCACAAGCAATGTTTTTTTTGTGGTGCTTTCTGCAAGAAATTCTTGAATTAGTCTGAAAATTTCAAAAGGCACAAAAAAAAATGTGAAGTACATCATAAATTGACTTTTTGAGTTTATTTATGTTTGTTTAACATGTTCTCTGTCTCCAGCAGCACAGAATAGTGGGAATGTGTTAGAATTATTTTGTGTAAATGGAGAATGAAGATATTAAAAACATAACAGTGTATCATTGTTCATCTTGCATTGAAACCTACAAATTATATTGTATATGAATACTTACAGATATAAACTTTTGCCCAAATTTGTTTGAATGTTGCTATAAGTTTTGCCCACATTTGTTTGAATGTTGCTTGTTCACACTTGTTCATTTACCATAAACCAAAAATAAATTCTGAAAAGATGGATATTTATGACTCACAAATATTTTATTCTGTCATCATTATCCATTCCTGGATAAATACATCATAAATTACCAATGAGCAATCACTTCATTGAACTTCCATTCACTACTTCTCAAAAATTGTCTCCAAAATACACCATCATTATTTATGCATAACTGAAAAAATTTTTTTTTTTAAAAAGCACAGTACTTGTAACAATAAAAAAAAATAGCACATGCAATCATTCAAGTTCACTCAGTCAATCAGATTTACTTTTGTAAAATATCTACACTATAACTGAGATTTGTGGAATGTTCTTTAAAGAACAAATATTAATCCTCATAGCCACAGCCAAAATGACTTGGTAGAGGCAACCAGATCTCTTTCAGATCAAACTGCTTCCAATATTGGTATCTCTCCGCATTGTCTGCTTTATTTATTGTAGTGACAGAATATCCATTTCCTCAAATACCCTCTTGATACAAACTTCAATTATCTATGAACATTCTAGAGAGTATTTAAGATCATGACAGAAGATCTTGTTCTTTGTCCACCATTTATAGCATCACCTTCAACACAACGAGATCATAAAATCTGTTTTCTTTATATAATCATATAAGTTCACAATCTGACAAAAGATAAAAACAAAATCCATTAAAAAACCTCCTGTGAGGAAGAAAAAGGAAAATATCAATTTAACAGTGTTGAGTATGATGACATACACAGCAGACAAAGGGTCACCATCTTCTGTCACACACTCATTTGGGAAGATCCTTGTCATTTTCAGATCATAAAGCAAGTTTTCTATAGAGAACATTTTCATATCAAGTCTAAGATAAATAAATGAAACAAAAAAAAATATTTAGCCTGCAAAGTATCAGTTAAGAAAATGACTAGAAAAGTCATGTATATTTCAAAATCAAAACCACACAAGTGAGTCTGAAGGGATGGAACATTTTTTCGAGAATACTCTGGGTTAAATATAATTCTGTATTCACTCTGCTCTGTTTATTTGTGTGTGACTCAACGCATCTTGAAAGTGATCATTTTTATAAAACATATTTTGGTTTAGATCAACAGAATCGTTACACTCACGATCATAGGAGTTCCGACAGCTGTATAAGCCATATGAAATATATTATTGTTGTGGCAAAATTAATCATGTAAGATGTGAACTGTGGAATGTATCACAAATTAAAAAAAAAAAAAGATATGCACATGAAACTGGGCTAGAAGCTTTTCTTCATCAGTAAGAACAATGAAGACATAAGTAAGTATCATATCTGCAAAGTTCATTTGTGGTTCATCAAGATCTGAAGGTCTCAGCAACCTCAGTAACACATTTACTATTTCATATATTCAGTAACACATTTTGTTAACATATTACTCATCATTTCAAGCGATGAAAATAAGTGGAGTTTTTCCTTTGCAACACATACAAAAAATAATATTTTTCTCATCTTGCATATCTTTCATAATATGGAAAAAAAACATCTCTGAAAATATTAATCTCCTACAATAACTACAGTAAACAAAAAAATGCACAAATTGCAATGGAGAAGATTTACCATAGACATGACAGTGTTTAAGTCTTAATGACTAGAGATTGTTTCCCAAAGATCACTTTTCATCAAGTCTGGTGAGATCCAATAGAGATCTAGTCAGACAATTCAACAAAATTTGCCAGCAATACACCTTTCCTTACAAAAAACAAGAAATTTGAAAGATCATTTCTGTTTTCAAAACTAACAGATCTTTTTACATTATAAATCTCCCTAACAAAAGTGAGAGATTTCTCAGAAACCTGGAGATTTCACATTAATAAAAATAATATATAAGGTTGAGGAAAGTATCGTACATTATTGAGCAACGACCAACAAAAATACCCTATCAATCTCCTGTTCTTCAACATTTGCTAAAATCTGTTTAAGAATGCAAACAAGCATATTATAACTGTAAAAATATTGTTCTTAATATAAGAACACACTGACATTCTTGCTAAATATACATTTGCACATTTTTGAAATGCTGCTATTATAAAAATTTGGAAAAAAATAAACGAAAAAAAACAACAACAAACAAATAAAAACACACATAGACACACAGAAATGCACATCTGAAACAGTATATCATGTTTTCAAAACTGTTCCTTTTAAAAACGTATGATTTCTTGATTGCTATTAAAAGGATCAAATGTAAAATTTTACACATCATATCTTTACAACAAAAACATTTGAGCAAAAAGAATCTAAATAAATAAAACATATTTTGTGTATATATATCTGTGGTTCTGAATATCAAAGCTTTGCCTCTGACAAAAGCAATGGAAGAAAAAAATTAAGTAGCCTGTAGCAAAAAATCAACTATATAGTCATGTGCCTCTAGGATAAAAACAGTATGGCAATGATGCACTTCAAAGCACTTCACTTTGAGTGTGTTGGGTGGGGGGGGGGGGGGGGGGGGGGGGGGGGGGGGGGGGGGGGGGGGGGGGGGGGGGGGGGGGGGAGGGGGGGG
>JBCEWB010093697.1:0-12366 GCA_039654565.1 Peronia peronii
AAGAGAACTGTTGATGAGTAGGTTTTAGCCCTGAAATGGACTGTTAATGCTTTAGTCCTAAAAAGGGCAGCTGAGTACGTTTTACCCCTGAAATAGTTTAACTCTGAAAACAGTTAAAGGAAGCCACCACATAGTCTGTGAGGGTATATGCGAGTCAACTGCAAGCGAAAAAAAAAAAAAAAAAAATTATCAGAAATTTGTTTTATCAGAGTTCGGTTTGCGTGGACTTGACTGTACTATTCAACTCTAATGTGAAATTCAGTAGCTCTAAAAAGCGTAATGTAAGACTAAAAATGGCATTATGCCTGACTCACTACACTGCATACAAAACAATGTGACTCTCTGTCTCCATCCTGGTCATGACAACAATATATGTAGAGAGGCGGGAGAGAAAGTCAAGGACTGAGAGATATTGTTTATGTATTTACATCTGTCAGGTTACCTTGTCGTATTTTGATCTTTCTCTTCTTTATCACTTTGTCCATCAGCTCTCTCATCATCACTGTCATTGAATCGACTTGAAATTTGTTAAAACCTCTGTTAGGGACAAATCTGTCGATAAAGAGTAAACATACAGACACATACTTACTACTCTAGACCCAAAACAGACACAGATGAAAAAGAAAAGAAAGACAAGATAAGACAAGACTGGATAAGATAAGGTTGGAAAAGATAAGATAAGACATTGCTTTACCAACAACACTGATTTACTAAACACACCTAGATGATAAAGAGCACAACAAACAACAGTCAGTTACTGCCCAAGGACATATGATAAGAGGTAACAAAAATGGTACTGAGTGAATTTTTGTTCTTTTTTTTTTTTATACTTATGTTCCCTGCCATAGTGAACAATCTAGCCTTTTGCCTCTGGTTCCTTTATTGTCCTACAACAAGAGATAAAACACAAATAAAAATATTATCAACACCTATTTTCATCAGTACCAATACACAGAAGATGTAATCAAAAACTCTGACAAAATTTGAATCTGTTCACTTACTACTGTTTGCATTTCTAATCCTCATATAATATAAAATAAGACAGACAAAGATCACTTTTCTCCTCTGCTAACACTGTTGCAGATGCCAATTGATACAAATTTCCAGTCTATAAAGCACACTTGCATCTCCCTTTGAGTCAGCAACCTATTTTCACAATTCTATAGTTTATATTTGTTCATTCAGCTCTGTAGGTGATTTTTGCTCACACAATTTCATTGATTATTTTTGTTTACCCAGGTTACCCAATTTTATAGTTTATTTTTGCTTACTATATTTGGGGGGGGTTCTTACCCAATTTTTCTATCTCTATTATGTCAGACAGGTTACATAATTTTATAGGTACAAATTATACATTACTTTTCCTGACTTAATTTTGTAGGTCATTTTTGCCTTCAACAATTCTATAGGTAACGTTTGCTTACACAGTTTTATAGGTTATTTTTGCTCACACAATTTTATAGGTTATATTTTCTTATACAGTTTTATGTTATCTTTGCCTACTGATACAATAATTGCGCTGTCTGTGTGCCTTGCATCCACACTGCCCACTTTTAAGACAGGAACTTTTCAGTATAAAATCAACTATCAAGTTCTACTGGGATCTGTCATTCAGCCGGACACCATTTTTGTGTTTCTGCTTGTAGCTGTTTTATTTTTGTTTCTGCTCTTGTCCACAATAACATTCCATATTTGGATGTATGTAGGTTAAATGAGTCAGATGTCAAAGACGCCCTCACTGAGAATACTGGATTTTACTTGCCATAAAGTCAAAGATGTAAAACTTTGAATATGAATAGCTTGGCATGGGAGAGTTGGAGCAAAATAATACATCCTTCTGCATTTTGTTGATTTTCCATCAAACTGAGTTATTAACTATGACACAAAATCATAATTCAAACACTTTCGTGAGGTGAAAAAAGTTCTAAATTAGCTTGACAGTAAGCAGAGATACTGCAAAGTGGAGAGCTAACTAAAATCAAGAGAAAAATTAGCAAAAACAATTTAGCACATCACAACTGATACAACTATAATTTACGTATAAGAGCACTATTTTGTTATTCAGATATGAACGTTTTTTCAATCTCTGTAATATAAAAATGTCAGTATCAAACCATCTTCACCATATTCAACAATAGATTTCTCTATCTGAGGTGATTTACGACTGGTCCTGACTGCTACATGAAACTACATTCAGTTCCCTTTCCTCTGAAGCCAATCACAGCATTACATAAAAAATTTGACAATGTGTCTTAAAAGCTCCTCCCTCAATAAACTAGATGCTCACATTTCTCTTGTCCGAGTTTAATTCTCAGGCAATATCACTTGAAATTTTTCATTTTTTTTTTATCTCTCCAAAATCCAGTATGCTAGATACTGTCTCTGTATGCAACAGCGGCATATGTCAGGATTCTACCAAGATGCAACTGATACCTGAATAATTGAGCTAACAAGTAATGTCTCTAAAAAAGAAATATGTCACTAGAACTATTTACAAATTCAGTAGAGTTTTAATGGTATTACTTCTCAAATGAACTGTGCTGTACAGTTTTTTCTCAATATCTTAACACTTGAAAATGATTTACGCCACTATCACAGAGCAGTGATGAAAAGATTGGCTTTTACCAGTATCAAACTGAAACTATTACAAAGTACTTTCTTGAACAGCAGTACAATACAATGGCAATTTCTTAACTTTACCATATATTTGACAGTGTCTCAGTCTGATAGCTATGAAGTTAATGTTGAGCATTTGAATCTTAACATGATGTGCACTTTAAAGTTGTCTTAGGCTCTAAACTGTAGATATAGTATGTGATTAATTATTATTCTTGAAAAGAATATGCTATACTTTACTTGACAGAATTTCCATTTATTATCCATATGTAGATGTACTGTTTTGTTTTGGTTTACTCACATAGTGACAACCACAGCTTTAGGTGGAGCAGGAGCATTGGCAACTAGAGCAAACTTGGTGAAACCATATTTAGAGACTGGATCAGTGGGAACAATAGCTGGGAAGTCTTCATCTATCTCTCCATCATCTTCAGCCATTCGTAGAGAAAATTTATTCAGAAAATCCCTGGGGAGCAGGACTAGGTTACTTCAAACAGTGTAAAATACACAAGCTGAAATATAACTTTTCCATTTATTCACACCATTTTATAAACTGCCCTCAATACTGAAGAGAAAAATGTGCTCAGATAAAATACTCCCAATCTTTCATGTGATCATGCATGTCAAAATGCAGACTGTTAGATTTCTAATGTATGAAATGAATTCCAAAATCTGCTATTGTGTACAAACATACTATACAATGAATTCATTATTGAATCTGTGTTGGGAGGTAAACTAGGTACCTACTCAACAATATCACTGTTTGAAAACAATTTTGGTTTTAACTGCGACACTTCACTGCCATTCACGATTTCACATTTTTCAATAACTGACTGACAACATGAAAGTTCTCACTCCTTTAAAACAGAATTAGTGCATTCTTTTTCTAAATTCCTTTTCACTGCAACTCAATCATGCATCCGTAGTGTATAAAAAAAAAAAAGAAAAAAAAAAGGAAAAGAAACGAATGAATCAAGCACTAGAAAGATGTCTGCAATGGCTCACTTTGAGTCTATCTGGCCAGCCACAGACTGCAGATCTGGCTTCCTCCCTTCCTCTGTGTACTGCCAACACACCAGGCCTACCACTTCCTGAGCTTTGGCATGGGCTATCACATTGATGGACATGGGGTAGGGACGCTGCTCTGGAGGTGCAAACCCCAGAAAAATGTCCAACTTCCTGGTTGGAAGTCCACCAGCAGTCTGAAAGTATGTTTCAGGAAGGAAAAAAAAAAATGACTGCTAAAATTATGACCATAAAAAAAAAAAAGAAAGTTTGTTCTGTTTCTTCTGAATATGAATTTAACTGAACTGCCATGTCCACATTCTCTCACAAAACAAAGGACATCCTTCTTTTATGAAATCACAAAAGTTTACTTGAAGGTAAAATTTCTTTTCATATCTAAGGATTTTCATTGGTGGTGTAGATTCCATAGAAACTAGCAAAAGGCAATGAAACAGTTGAGCACAGGGTTATGGGACCCATCAGCTGTGATCTTTTTACTAAACTTTGCAATAACCACATCAAATCATCAGGCATAAAATCTGTTATACCTGAAGTGATGCTAAGGAAACATTTTCCATAAATCTGGCCCTCATGACATTCCAACTTAACAAAAACCATTTCAACCTTACTCGGCCATCAAACTTGGCATATTTGAAGAAAGGATTGCTTCCATGTGCTTCCATTTCCTCCAGCTGTTGTGCCAGTGTAGACACGATTTTACTCTGCTGGGCTGGCTCTCTCACTGATGTCTTTTCTGTAGATGATGACTGTTCTCCAGATGGCTCGTCAGTCTTCTGGGCCTCTGTACTCACACAGCTGTTATTAGCGTCTATACTGGGCAACTCCTTCTTCTCAAATAGGTGACCTTTCTCATCCGCTGTGGCACAACAGTGGAAAAAAAATGAGGAAAGAGATTAACAGAGAAAGAAAGAAAACAAGAAAGAAAGAAAGAACAGGAAGAAAGAAAGAAAAAATTAAAAAGAACAGACTAGATTTAGAAAGACAGAAAGAAAAGAGAAAAAAAGGAAAAGAGAAAGAAAGAAAGAATAAACGCAGACTCAATGAAAAATGTATGCCAGTTTGAATAATCCTCAAATCAATTGAAATATTTACCCAGCATCACTGATAATTGTATTTCATAACATGACTTGCTGTATGCCAATAAATACTGTCGTTCTTGAAGTTCATTGCAAAGCATATATAATAAATTTAGCTAACTAAACTATTTTATATACTGCACTTAAAAAATAATTGCTGTTTTTAGTTTGGAAGTTCTTATGTCATATATTAGCTTAATCTAAACTATTTATTTAATGTACATACATAATTTCCTGCTATTTTCAGTCTGGAACAACTACAATTCCATTCTGCACAATCCTTATTTTACCTCTGAAGCAAGTTATTCAATTTTCATCATACATACAATAAGATGTAAGACAAAAAATTCTACCAAAGAAAGCTCATAAATGTCAAAAGAAAAATGCACACTGACCTTTGTAAGTATCAGGGGCATCTTTCCACTGGATGGTTTTCATTTTACTTTGGGTTCTCTTTTCTTTTTTTAGTCTTTCCAATCTCTGAGCAGTATTGGATCTCCGTCGATGGGCACCTGAGAACATAATCAATATATTATACATGTATATATTAATGCTACATTGATGTCAATTATTCTTGGTGTTTTAATCTTTTAACTTCTGGGACAATAAAAAGACAAAATAAAACCAAGCTTATTTTTTTGCCATGTAAAATTATAATCTTTATTCTCTTACACTATCAATTTTTTGAAATATACAATTCTAGGACCACAATTATTTAAGGTGTGCCACATTTTCTATTGTTTTATCCTCATTGTAAGAAAAATAACTTTTTATAATATGTATAATAGCTTTCAATCTCAAAGTTGGGCCTATATTGGCTTTACATGCATGTCTCATCTGAGCAGAGAACATTTGGGTGGAAGTTTACATTTTTTTTTTTTTTTTTCAATTTTGACCCCACAGCAGGGTTTCCAACTACTAAGAAGAACTGAAATAATTTTTAACACCGAATTGCTAGTGGTTCTTGAACATGCTTAGCATACACACAGAACCTACCAATATTTATGCCCTTATCCAAGAAGGCTGGGCATTGCACTTTTCTAACTCAAGAAGTCCCAGCACCACTAGCCCAGACAAAAAGCGGGTTCTCATTTTTCCCAATCCCACAACAGAATTCAAACCCATCACACTTTCATTTGGAACCAAGTGTTCTAAGCTACCCTGCCCCTCAGAAAATCATTGTGAAGAGAGGCTATTTATATGTGTGATTTCCTGGCTATCTTCTAAAAAAATAAACAAAATTAGAACAACAGATTAAAATTGATAAAAAATATTTTTAGTTCCCAGTAGTATCAAGTGTAAATTTGCTAAAAGAAAAAAAAGGGACTGAGCTGGACACTCACCAAAGTCTAAGTCAGGATGGATGTCCATTGAGCCTTTAATTTCATTGTCAGAGGGGCAGTCACTGTTGCTGTCACTCCTGCTGCTGAAATTGTTCCTATTATACCTGCAAATCATATGTCTCATACATAAAGGTGAGCTGATCAAAAATAAACTATACATGCCAAGTTTCTGATCTGAAAACTTTATATCTCTTCTCTTTCAATACCAACAAGTCACCAGATGGTGAACAATTTATATGCTTCAAAGGCTTATTTTGCCTTTGAAAGCAGCATGCAGTGTTTACTTTAAAAGATTTATTTAGAGCTCCATTATTCAGAGGAATGGCAGATAACAGGTTAAGGATACTGGACTGGTTAATTGTGCAATTCCAGTATTCTGGCACTAATCATCAAGGACCAAAAGACTGACATCAAAGAACAGAGTGGGAGTAATAATCATTACTACATAATAAGAACAACAACAGCCCTCCAAGGGTAAATTTCTACTGCTTTTGATCGATGATATGCTCATGGGTAAGAAAATGTGAAACTGAGGTCTAAACTACATGTTTGACTCAATCTCATTAATTCAAAAACCTAAAGACTTATTTGGACTGTCTCCTTCATTATCCTCATTCTTTTTGGTGAAGCTTATCATCTTGTACAGCATTTGATTATTGTTATTTCACATAGTTGCGGTCTATTCCGACCTGTTTTCAACATCAGATTGTCTTTAACTTCTTTAAGCTACTGAAATTTTCAACTTAATTTATCAAATGTATTGATCTCCCTGTTATCAATGAGATACGCTGATGAGTCAGAAAGGTTTACCTCGGATGTCCATCTCTCCTTGCATCTGATTCATCCTGTATACGACACTCTGTTATGACCCATTCTGACATGCTGGTGTCATCGCTTGTCACAAACGAATTGCGAATGTGACTGATAAGAAAGTCAACATTATCCATCATCGCCATGACTGAAAGGTGATGTTTACTGGACTTGGTCACAGTTGACTGGTGCTAAAGCCTGAATGAACAAAGTTTAGAGAAACTTTATATATAAGAAACAATTATTAGCATATAATGTGTCCTGCAGAAAATCTTAATTCATAAAATAAACATTATTATAAATGCAAATATATAACATGAAAAATATTTAGCTTATAATTATTCTATATTCAAATCTGGAGCCTAGACTGTAAGAAACCTAGAAGGGATTGATGCAAAAATCTGTGTTCTAGTTTCATTCATGATCATTAAAGTAAACCTAAGGATGAAATCACAGGTGGTTAGACCTGACAAACTGAGCAACATTTACAATGCTTTAGAGACTATAAAAAACAATGACGCCATATCCATTAAGCAGAACAGTTTCTTTTTCTGTCACTCTAGCTAGTTCAAAGACAATGAAGTAGAGCTACCAGAGGTATTCGTTCAGAGATGTGGCATGACTACATGCATTTTACGCAGCTTTAATGACATGATTACCCAACAACTCATCCCCCCCTGAATTAAATTGTCCTATCTGCAACATAACCCTGTTGTTGTTACGACAATTTAATTCTGGGGCACCAAACTGTCAATGTGAATACAATTTAACACAACATGTGTTCACTTCAGTATTGCATGTAAACTCAGACTGAATATCTGATAGCATGAGAAGGACTGCATTTTTACTCCATCAAATGCTGACAGCATGACAGTACCCCAGATCTACTTCTGAATATCAGAGTCTGAATGTAAATGAGTCCTTGATTGATCTCCTTGACAAATATGACATGACATGCAGAGATTTAACATCCAGAAATTTACATCATGTAGAAATTTGGTTATTATCTACACTGGTCTTTCTTCAGTTATATTCTTCTTATCATTGCCTACATGTGTAACAAAGTATTTCATCTTAATTCTGTTCACCAAAAAAAAAAGGCGTCGTGGGGATTGAATATTCCATTTTCGGGTGATAGTAAAAATATCACCTTCGACAAACCCCTCAGAAAAGAAAACAACAATTACAGGAAAAATACGAAGTTTGGATTTTTGTCAAAGAACACAACAATACAAGGAACAGAATAGAGATTAGCTTTTTTTCCCCCCTAAAAATGGATGCTGCTGAGAATCAAACCCTCCATTCTCAGGTGACAGTAAAGTCACTCTGGTCACTTGTCTATTTGATTACAGACCACTACGACCCCCTTGTAAAAATTACTATTATTAAAGTTCGGAATGAAATGGTATTGAGTATATAAAACAGGATGTTTTATTTTTCTTTCTCAACGCCATAATTTTGTCAAAAAAAGATATCGGGAGACAGAATGATCTTGTTTTCTGTTGCTTTTTTTTCATTTTTCCTCATCTATGATTCATATATAAATCTGCATCAATTTTGGGATATTGCGAAGTTCTATAAAATCACATGGAGTTATTGATCTAAATCCTATTTCTAGCTCAAACATAAGAATCAATGCAAAAGCAAAATCAAGAATTTTAGTTCCAGCAGCTAAAATCCCTGAGTGAGGATTAGATTTTTTTCTTATCAAATAAAACTGCACCCTCTTTCGAGGCTCATGTGCACGAACTACCTGTCGGTGGTGAAATTTGTTGTTGCTGTGAGTGCAAATTTTATTATATTTGAAAATCTTGAAGATAAATTTCTACAAATGAGCAAAGTAATAACAAACAAAGAAAAAAGTAATAGAATGACAGAAATTTTCATTTATTTCTGAAGTGCTACTCGCTGTTCCCCACCTTAACCCATAAAATGCACAGGCTGTATTAACACATTTAAGGTGACTTTCTACTTAATCATGCGACAGTGGTTATACTGACTGGCTCCTCTGTGACACTTTTTCCCATTTTGCCGAAACTTTAAAGATCTGTCGATTCTAATTTTATCAAATTGTCGTTATGATAGGCACAGCCGCAGCTCATTAGACAATTTCTCAACACTCAATGTAAATATTACTTCATAAGAGCATGAAACAGTTTGTACTATTCAATGATGAACTCCTGTTAGACAAAACAGAAGAACAGAAATCAAAGGCCACATGGCCTACTCAAGTCTTCTCAAGTACCTTGAAGCAAGGAATAATAAATAATCTTTGTTATTACTCACTGAATAATAACTCGATATCCCTGACTACATGGTGCACTTAACAAATTTTGAATGGACCAGCGATCAAGGCTGTTCAGGGTAAATGTGAATTACAAGTGTGCATGAATGAAAGCTCAAGAGCCTATGCATTTGTTTGTTCACAAATCAGATAGCTCACTTGTACTCTCATACAATGTCATTATTATTTATTAGACCAGTTGTGCATTTCTTTGTAGTTGTGAGAAGTCGAACACCGGCCTGTCTGATCCAAGAAGAATTATCTAAATTCACATAGCCACAGGGGGATAGCTTATTTACATTTACATTGAGATATATATATAGCATAAACATCAATTCACCCCTTAATGAAAAGGACTGGTCCATAGAGTTACGGACGAATGTGTACAAGATAGTCTATGGTTAGGGTGTGATAAATTTGACACCCCTATGTAACTGAGACTTGAAATACAGCCCTCTGCTGATGACAACTTTCAAGTGGAGCTAAGGGAAGGATTTCAGAAACACATGGTCAGTCAGAGGTCTGATGCAGGCCTACATTGTGTCATGTAGAAGGATAGGTGGAGTAAATCGTCATTCGTCAAAATGAAACTAACATAATAACAACTAAGACCACTGATGTACTGTCGTTGTTTGATTGTAACTGTAGGGTAAGGGTTAGGGTTAGAACTAGGGTATCTTCTAGTAGACTTAAATTAGCAATCATATCCATACTCTAGCAATCGATATGTGTCATTTCTACTTTCAAGTTACTATTTCCATAACAGATAAATCAGGACCACACTTAAACAAGAGTACCAGCATCCCCCTACATAACTGGGCAGTAATCGATATGCGCCATTTTCCACTTTGGGCTGCAACTTCTGTTGCTGAGATAAGCCAGGACCATCAAAAGAGAGAGTGCTGGCAGCTCGCCGTAGAGAGTTCTGCTCGTCCTCCGCTGGTTGGCAGGTCTCTAGGTTAAGTAGCTTACCAAAACCAAAAAATGCAAGCTACTTGCAGCAGCCATATCACAACAGAGTCCAGTACTTACCAAGAATATATATTTCTGTCACAGAGTAACCCTGCCCGAGTCACATTATACTGGTCAAGATTTTCCGAGGATTTCTAGATCTAGAGCAAGACTAGATCTCAAGATCTAGATTAGATTATACCACAGAGGGACAGAGGAGAGATACTTAGGACATCAAGAAATTGTCCCCAAACAGCCAAATGTCTAGTATCATTTGATAGTTGGGGCATAGTTGTCTGATCCAAGTGCTGAAATATTCGTATATTTTAAGAAGTCACTTTTCCGGACAACACTTGATAGATACAGGAAGTTTGGGTGATCAATGAGACGTTGGTTGCAGTGGGTGTGATGATACAAACAGCCTATTATCGATAACCGTATTCGTTTGCAATGAAAAATCTTGCTATTAAATACTAGACTTAATCTATACTTGTTTTTGAAGACGATGAATGAACCAGTGTCTGACAAAAAACAAACCCATCTGCCAAAAAAACAAAACAAAACAAAAAAACCGGGTATATAAAGATGTTCTGCTTTGTTCTGCACGGGTCAAAATCATCAATTATTATTGTTTTCCATGGCAAGGAAGATCATTCTCCCGATAATGATCATCCTAGAGTTTGTAGAGTAAATTAAAAGACAACAGCGACATGTATGAGGGCTCAATCTACTGCTTCCATGAAATATTTCATTTTCAAATGAAGTGTAATATGTATTACAGTGGATGACATTCAACCAAGAAATCAACATGCGGCATTAGTTGTTTACAAACACTGCGTGTCTATTTGAATGTCTCATTAAGAATGATCGTACTGTTTTGCCTTTATTCTTGACAATAGACCATATAAATTTCCATAGAAAAGGACTCAGCCAGTGAGTATTTATTAATTAATTTTTTGAAATTTATTTTTTGGTTAATATGATATTTTATAATTACTATGACGGCATTTTCATAGGTAATCGCGGTAACGCTTTGTTATCGTTATAGAATCGCGCTGTGTTTATCAGCTTAATGAGTCACAGGAGGTGCGGTAATAGAGTCCAGCAGTTCGAAAAGCTAACTCTTAGGCAGTCTCGACAACAGCTGTTATTTTCTTCGAACTTTCATTTCAGGTAAGCCGAACAAGGAAGTTATTGACCATTTTTAGGTTCATGTAGAGGAACGACTTCGTTTGTTCTAGATTTAGTACGTTTCATACTCGTAGGCCTATCAGTGATTAAGACTAGAGCTAAATCTAGTTGTAGACAGCCTCTTTAGACTCACACATAAAGAATGAATGAAAGCGAGTTGGGAAGTGTCTGTGCCGACTGTATATGTACACCCCTTCCCATTTCACCCGCCTCAAATTCAAGTTAAATTGATTATAAAATATAAGCATTGTTTCTTGTGTGGAATTATTTTTAGTTCCTCTTCTCCCAAACAAGTTTAGAGCCCTAAGGGTCACACGTAAACTAGATTTAAAGTAAAAATCAGTCTTCTGTGCAAGGAACAAAGATGATTTCCATAATGAGGCAAGGGTTAAATAGGGCCTATATACCGAAATCTAGATCTACTGGTCAACGTTAAGATTTTTCTAATGAATAAAATGTCACACATTATCAGCAAAGAAAATGCACTTCATATTATTTGCTAGTCTGAGATGGAAAAAGACAAAGAATTTTACTCTGGCAACAATTAGATTATTTATTATGTCCCTTTTCTCTCTGTCTCCCCCCCCCCCCCCCAAAGATCTACTTGTATGAAAATGATGTAATGTAATACAATCTTTTTCTTTTTTTATGAAGTTAGGGGAAGGGAAATGAAACAGGAGAAATTTGATGTATACATAGATTCTCAAACAGTTATTCAGAAAATCCTTATATGAAAATTGTGTTATTAAATTACAAAATAATTTTTCAGAACTGTCATTTTGCTATGTAAATTCTCATTCTTTCAATACAAAATAAGACAATGGACTAATATGAAATCTATTCTTATTGTGAAAGGCTTTCACTTACCTTCACACTTCCCTTTTGTATTAACCAAGATCAATTTTCTTCAGACAAGAAAATTGCCTGTGAAAGTGTCAAGTACCCACAATATGTTGTTCTACTCAAGCAAGCATGTAGAAATCATCCCAATTCGTCGTTGAAATCACGAACTATCGTAAGCGACATTTTGATACTTTTGAGATATTGAGGTTTAAAGTTTTTGCCAATT
>JBCEWB010093707.1:0-12366 GCA_039654565.1 Peronia peronii
GAGTGAGTGAGTGAGTGAGTGAGTGAGTGAGTGAGTGAGTGAGTGAGTGAGTGAGTGAGTGAGTGAGAAAGTGAGTGTGTGAGTGAGTGAGTGAGTGCGTAGATGAGTGAGTGAATGAGTGAGTTTGTGAGCAGGACAAAAGAAAATTGAAAAATTAGGAACGAACTAAAGGAAGGACAAGGCCAGCGTGAAGACAGGAATGAGCGACTTGATCAGTTAGTGCAGAATGATATCAGCCAGTGTTTAAATGATGGACAGGGAAGGTTAAAAGACAGGGAGATGAGAAAACAAGATTGACAGAGGGATCAGTCAGAGGGATGAGCACAAGAAAAACGTTTAAAAACAAACAGCAAGTAAGATGGGAAATGGAAAGAGAATGGATGCACCGAGAGTGGGCCAAGTGATAATGAGTGAGAGAAAAAGGACATGAAACTGACATAAAAGAATGACAGAAAGTTGATGAAATGGACACAGCAGAGGGAAAAGAGCATGACAAGTGCAATAGCATTGGAAAAAAAGACAGAAGAATATGGTGGCAAATACAATACAAAGAGAAAGAGAGAAAGAGAGAGAGAATAAAGAATGGAAAGAAAGACGGAAAGAGAGAAAAAACAATGCAAGGTGACCGTATCACGAAATGTTAATCCTTTAATTTCTTTCTTCTCTCAGATTTATTCTGGCTTGAGGACCACAATGGTTCAAGGCATGCGAGAGGCGAGCAGAATTCTCAACAGTCAGTGTTACATGGTGAGTGTATAGGGATAGAAGTTGTGTCCATTGCCAGCGAAGATCTCTCTCTCTCTCTCTCTCTCTCTCTCTCTCTCTCCACCTTTTGAATTGTCGTTTAAATTTTATTGCAATCGGTTTTAATGGAGATTGATATAATATGGTCGTCACTGACATGTCCAGTGTTTTCGTGCGAAACTACAGCGATGTCTTCATCAGAGCGGAATGAAAAAAGGCTTACTGCAAAGGTAATGAAACAAACAGGAATCATGAAAATAAGAGAGATTTTCTTCTCAATTGAGAAGACGAAAAAAAGAAGGCGGGGGAGGGGGGGGGGGAAGGCAACAAAACAAAACAAAACATTGCAGTGCATCTGATGCTCTTTTCCTCTCTATTCTCTCTCTCCCACTTTCTCTCTCTCTCTCTCTCTGTCTCCCAGTCTCTCTCTGGCTCTCTCTTGGCCCCATCCTTTTTCTCTGTGTATCTCTCTGAATCTGTCTTCTTATCTGCCTCTCTCGTCCCCCATCCTCTTTCTCTGTGTGTCTCTCCGTCTTTCCCTTTCTCTCCCTCTTCTCTTTCTCTGACCCCCTCTCTCGCCTTCTTCTCTCACTCCCTGTTCCCTGACTTTCTCTAGCTCTTTCTCCCCCCCCCCCCCCCTTGTGTGCAACAGTCAACGTTTTTTTCTTTTTCTTTTTAATTCACCAGGTCCGGTATAATGGTACATAAACCATTCTAAAAGAAAAAGTAAGTTCTGATCTCTCCCATGGCCCGGCAGGGTTTGACTCCGAACACTTCCATCGAGAGGCTGATGCCTAACCCCTAGACCAGGCGCCTCCTTACCTCTCTCCCTCCCTCACCTTCCATCTCTGTACCTCACCTATCTCAGGCCGGATGATCAGTCAGCCCAACGCTGACTGAATTACCTCGGCCCGATCGAGATAACCACCAGGAAGGAGGTTGAAAGACGAAACAAACCAAGTTGCCAAACTCGGCCCGGCCTGTTAGTTATCCTGTGGACTGAAGGTGTGGGCGAGGCAGTAAATCATCCCAGAATTCCCAGATCATACTTAGCGCATCAGGAACCACTACAAGTCAACGGTGCCACTATTGGCTTGCGGTCAGTCAGCACCAATCTCTTGTAAGTACTCACTACTGTAGCTGGACGGTGTGCTACGGGTAACGCTGAGAACGTTTCCTACCTTAACCGTGAGTGGTTTGTCTGTTTGTGTCGGGGTTTAAACGGCACATCAGCACGATCACGGCGACATTGTGCCAAACACGGTAAGAAACGTTTACATGTCATAAAGGCTGATCAAGTAGGAAAGAGAGCGGGACAGAAGACAATGGCGAGGAGAGAGAAGAGATGTCACCCATGGAACGTTGAGATGGTATTCTATGGGAGGCATCCCACCGACGGTGGGCTTTCACCCCCTGCAGATATTTTTTTTTTTTTTTAAAGCTTTTAAATCCTGAGATAGTAGGATTATCTCGGCTTTAAACAGCTGCCTGATTTTGGTGAGAATTTTTATGGGTAGAAATTTGGAATTTGGAAATTTTGCCCGGACAGCGATACGCAGCCTACTCTTTCATCGATTTTGAACTGCCAAGGGTTCTTTAACGTGCGCAACGTACACACGGGACCTCCGAAATATATCTGCCCTTATCCGAGAGGGCTAGACGTCGGGCTCCCTACCCACAGGAAGCCAGGGGACCGTTGAGGACTGAAAAAAAAATGTGGGTTTTCGATCTTCGTGTCCTTCCATCCCTCGATGCAGGACCCGTGAGTCGATCCCGGTCTGTTTTCTCCATGAGCAGACGCCAAACCACAGAGCCACTGCCCCCCCCCCTCCCCCAACGATGCTCTGGAGCAGAGAGCCTACTTATATACCCTGGGCTCCCGCGGTATCGTGGGCGGCAAGTTCTGATATTAAGGGAAAGATCATGCGGTGTCTTCCTGTTGGTTGGTCAGGGACGTTACGAGATTATGGTACATTCTATATCTTGCATCTACCGGTACCTGGTATGTAAGGAAATTCTGTATTCTATTATTAGATGGCGGATAATTCTTTGAATACAGCAGTTCAACTGGAAGAGTTACACATTGTGTGTGTTAGCTATATGGACAGTTGTTTCAACAAAGACAATCCGAAATGAAAGACTGAAGAAGAAAAAAAAAGAAAGAAGAAAACCAGGAGAAAAATATGATGTGCTGCCCCGATGAAGAGTCAAATTGGTTTGAAAATTTGGCCAATATCATTACCTTTCTTCAGTTTTTAACATATCGAGTTTTAGCTGACGACAGACAGTCCGTTTTGAATTTTAGTACACATCTATAAAATGATAATGATTAGTGCCCCGACGAAGAGTCAAGCGGGCTCGGAAATTTGGCTAGCGATATTAGTTCATTTTATTAACTCAATTCAAAATTCTTCATATTGTTTTTCAACTTTTTGGATGTATTTGATTACTTGCCGGTGGACAGTCGTCTTAATTTTAAGACATTTTTCGTAAAATGATAATGATGACCTTTATGATAAAGATGGTACTAGCCAAAGAAGAGGAGTGAAAGAAAGGGAGACAATAAAAGAAAGAAAAAACAAACAAACAAACAAAAAGAGAGAGAAAGAAGGCCAATATTGTTTATCTGAAAGGTCATGCATTTCATGTGACAAAGAAAAAAGGATCACTGACTTAACGCCACTTAAAATAGGGAACCCATGAGCTAGCAGCGATTATCCAGTTGTGCCCTACTGCCGGGAACGGGTCCATCATCTACTATGTAGCACTAGCTAAATATGTGTAGCACGTGCTGAGGTTAGGCTGAGTACCGAGTACTCACTCTGGAATAAAAGAAAGGGGCGTTTGTGTGAGTCGTCATGCCTGCCTGCTGCTTGCCAAATGAACGGGTGGTTAGGGAAATGGCATAGAACGGGGGACGGAGGGGGGGGGGTAATATTAGAAAGCTTCTGTAAAAGACGTTAGTGAGCGGGATGAGGGTATTTTTTTTTTAATAAGACAGGAAAAGAAGGTTTAAATCTTCCTGTATTGCACAGCAGTATATTGGTGCCCCTTTCTTTTCACACTATATTCGCAAAGTAAGTATTCGTTCAAATTTGACCTTGTGCCACAGTCTGAATGGGTCCTGTATATTCAAGATTTTCAGGTTCATTTTGGTGCTTTGAAACAAATTGGTTGTGTCCCTCAGTTAACGTACAGAAAAAGTTAAAGTTCTATTCGGAAAATAAAGATAATTCGGAGGCCCATAGTTCTACAACATCGACCAATAATTTGTACTGAAAAAAAAAAAAACCAAAACACAGTATTGTGGACTAGATCCAGTAAGTTTGAAGAGAAAGGAGTTTTCTCTTTTGTTTCCAGTTAAAACATATACTTTACATTGCATAAGACTTTCAGTGATCTCTCGGACTGTACCGTTATATTAATCTATGTATTTTACATTGATTAAGCACGTCATATTTGAATTTAATTACATTTTCATATGACACTATTTCTCTCATCGACACAAGCGCACTCAATTTCATTTATCTTATTCTCTTTCCCTTGATGAAATGCTCAATCCAAAATCCGGATTATACAGCAGCACTGACATGGTTTATCTCACAAGAAAGCTCACGTCATGAACTGGATAGCACAGCAAAATCGAATGACATCATTTCTCTCAACAGAACTGGGATGTCACAGACGAACATCATGAGACACAAACTGCTCTTTATTTGTTTAACTAGAATAGTGCATAAGTCATGTTCAAAAATAACTGATACTGCTGGCCTTGGTTATTCTATAAATGCCACCGTTACGCAGACATTAAAACAGAAACACGTAGCATCTCAGTATGAACGGTACACTATATATATTATTATATTATATTTTTTAAATTACGTTTTTTTTCCCATGTCTACCTCATCCATCGGTTCACTAATCACGGCTATTACGTCATCGAGACGTCCCATCGATGTTGTCAAGGTATGAATGAATCATTGGAATGTTATCTACGTCATTCACCATGTAATGACAACATGTTAATATGTTCATTTATGGACGAGACTACAGCAGGAATAGCAAGCCTTTTTACGACAAATTACGTATCTGTTATCCGATACCTGCCGTTTATAAAGAGGATAGTATCAGATAAGATTAAATCGACATGCTAACAGATCTATAATCGGCTCATCAAGTCACACAATCGGATTCATGCTAAAAAAGAAATAATCGGGTAAATAGTAACGTTCATCAAAACATTCTAAATGAAATAGTAAAATGATTAGGATCATGTGGGGTAATCCGTCTGAATCTGGCCACCAGCTTATACTGCCAATTTTATATCGCCTCTCCGCACCACCTGCTCACTAAGAAGCTTTTGCTCCTAACTACAGCAGTAAGAAGAGAGCTTTCAGCTGGCCAGACAAATATGGCTGTTATTTGGTTCATCCCTTTACATGTGACCTTCTTCACACAGCCATCACCTTCAGTAAATCCGCTTAATAATCTTGTCCATCAGTCATCAGATCACGTGAGGCACACGACTGTTGTCCAACCACAACATAATGACGTCATGGGCAGTTCATAGTCGTGTCAGAGAAGCGTCAGAATGCAGGCGAAAATGTCCGCACATCGTGTCGAGTGTGACGCAACTTTGCGCAGGTTCCCGCATACCAGTGGCCCTGAGCTGGAGATTAATGGCCTAGCTGTGGCAGAGTTAAATTACACAGTCCCTATGTCAGCTCATATGAAATAAACAACAAACTACCTGGCGTATTAAAATTAGTGCAAACTATGTCTTTAAGGGCGCGCTTAGTCGAGTAGCCGTACCATATTTTTCCATCGGAATTAATATTTGTACTATTTCGTCCATGTCTCTTTGGAATAAATTATTATCTTAACTCAAGCTGCATGAACAACTTTGTACACAAAATCGCATTATTAGAAGCAAAACAATCCATATAGTTATAACCCAATTGCAGTTATTAATAGATAAGTGAGGTCGTGGCAACTGGACGAATACATTTAAAATCTAACAAGCTCTCTGGCTGGCTTCACAACTTACAGCCCTCAGTCATCATGTCTGAACGTGTTTTCGAAAGATAAATATCAACACTATAATAAGACTTAGGAAGTCATTCATTTTGCCACAGTTTCTCTCTCTTCGCACAACTATCTGGATCCTCTTGTCTCTCAGCCCCTAAACGTTTACATTCACTACGTTTATATTTATTTCTATGCCCATGTTAAACAGTTAAGGCTTGTGCAGTAACCAAACCCCTATCTGACAGTCTATAACAGAATTTAATGTTTTCCCACACAGATTTTTTGTGTATAATTGGTTCTTTAGTGTGCTGGTTGTAATTTTTACAGCGCTGACGACTAAAATCGCGGTTCCTCAGCGAGGAGATAGCTATTTTAAAGACGCTGTAAGACACCAGCTGATCAAGTGAATTGGTTCTGTAGAAGATTTGCGCTTGACTTCATTGGTCATTGCTAGAAGTTGACACTCTCTGGCTGAAGTTATGATGAATGTACAATAACAAAATGGTTTTCTTTACAAAAACAAACAAATAAACAAACAAACAAAACAAAATCATAGTTTGATTATTCTCCCACTCACATTATAAACATATAACTGTTAAAAGTAAAAGACCAACTAGTGTATCATTTCATTCTTGTGTATCAAAAGAGGCATGGCCAATATATCGCCATTTTGTCGAAACAGAAAATTCCAAGGAACAACCATTGTTAGTACTGTTGTTATTACTGTTACAGCTATGGTTATTGCGGCCTTTGTTGTTCTTAGCCATAGTAAGAATCTCTAACTGTATTCAGGAAGGTGTAGATACAGACTAGACATTTTTTTTTCTCCTTGATATCATCTCACATTTATTATGCTTGTGTATGTGGTTAGAAAACAAGAAACGAGGAGTGGAATTTTCGACATTTTGCCCGGACAAAGGTGTTTCCATCTTTACTCCTGAAAGAATTTTACATCGCAGTGGGTCCGTTAGTATGTCAGAAATCTAATGCTCCAAGCACACAAAGAATCGCTTGCTTTTTCACCCATCAGAGAGGACTAGAAATCAGTCCTCCTGAGCCAAGGAGAGGAGACTCCTGAATCTTTGATTGTTCAATCTCTGTTTAGTCTTGTTTTTTCTTTCCTTTTTAACTCTTCTTTTCATGACTAAGACACCTGATCAAATCGGGAGTATTCGACGAGAAAAGCGGTGATGTTTACCACCAGCGCACTCAGTTACCTGCCGACAGGAGAAACCTTTGAATGCCCGTCAGAACATAACAATTTATGATAGCCCCTGAGATCGCTGTCAGCCGCACGTTCACTAAGAGCGATCACCTCTCAAGCCGCTCAACAGCCGCGCACGTCAAATTTCTCTGGCGCAACCTCCGACGAAACGGTGCAGTGCTCAAACTCTTCATGGGGATCATCTGAGCTACTCCTGTCTTTCCTCACGACAGACTGGCTTGCTTATGTTATACACTTTTGAGCTTCTCAGCCTCTCATAAAACTGTTTCTATTCTAAGGCACAATGGCTCGCAAATTGACACATGAATCTAAACATTCTCGGTCCTGTATAGTTCCTGTTACAGCAAAGTCCAGTAACGATTTAATGATGTTCATATATTTTTCATGATCAACTCATCTATTTATTTTTTACATTTCAATAACATTTTCTTCGTAATACGACTGGATCCTCCAATGGTTGATGTTTTATTGTTGATACTGTTATTATGGACGGGGAGTTACTCAATCGCTATTTTTTTTTAAACAATCTCTTGGCCATTTTTCAAATGATAAAATAGGAAGGTATTTCTAACACATGTTCGTCAGGAATGAAATCCTTAATATAGCGAACCATGAAAAGATATAAGAGAAATAACAACAGAAAGTGGCAGAACTATGCAGTGTATTTTGATCCTTCGCATTGGAATGTGTAAATAAGATTCTCAACCATTTACACGGTAGATAACTGATTCTATCGCCCTGTTATTGGGGATATGCAGAGGTCATGAGAACCTCTGACGTAGAAAGTGGCAGTGTACAACAGTGGAAGGATGAGAACCAGGTAAGTGCCAGAATTCACTGACAGTCGAGAACATCGTGTTAGTCTTACCATGTCTGTCTGTCCGTCCGTCAGTCCGTCCATCTGTCTGTCTGTCTGTCACGAGTGAGGGATGGAAGTGACGATGGATTCTCCAGCTACTCACACTTCAAAGGTTTCCACCTGCCACCTCGTCCACACTCAGGGCTTCCGTGCATATTTAGCATAATATTTTCATTCAAAGCGCGTCACCGAAATCAAAGTTGCCTGTTGTTGTTATTATTGTATTTAAACACCTCCCGAAAAACTATATTTAAATGGTAGTAAGTGTTCACTTTTTCGATAAAAAACATGACGTGCATTTTATGTCAACATTATAGACTTACACACTGCCAATATTTGGTTCCAAAACTGACAGAACTTATAAAGTATGTCTGCAGGAGACAGTGAATTTAGGGGAAAGATTAGTATAAAGAAGAGAGAGGGAGAGAGAAAGAAAGAAAGAAAGAACCTCTCTGAGATTTATTAACAAAGTTCCTAAGACAAGTTCATTCCTCATTTACTTCCACCCCTCGGTTCTGAATAAATCCCAGCAAGTTCAACAAAGACTGTATGTAATTAGACAAAAGAAAGAAACCAACCAATAATAAATATCGCCAGCCTATGCTTACAACTTCGGCGAGTTCATTATAGGATATCGTGCTACTCAATGTTACAGTTCTATTATTCTTTTGAAATGATTTTATAATCTCCATGTCATGTGACTCAGCTTTCAATATCAAGAACAAATATTTCCTCTTTCTCTTATTCCTTCTCTATTCTCCTCCTCTCCCACCGCCCCGCCCTCTTTTTCTCCCTCCACACCTCACAGACGGAGCAAGTTCAAGGACAAAAAGAGTCAAATATTTTTGTTTCAAAAAAAGCTATTCCTCCTTTCCTCTCCTCCTCTCTTCTGCCACTCCCTCTTTTCTTCATCCTCCCTCTTTCAACACTTTTCCAAATCTCAGAAGCGGAGAACCTATAATGTCACACGTAAATAGTTAGAGTTAAATAATTTTTAAAAAATAATAATAAAGATGAGATCTCTCCTCCTTCTTCTATACTTCCCCTTTTTCATTCCTTCCACATCCCGCCCCCTTCCAAATCCTACAGGCGGAGAACTTTGAACCCATACACAGAAAGAGTTAAATGTTAAAATAATAATAATCATCACAAGGAGAAATATAATCTAGCCCATGACGGCTCACACGCCCTTTTGACACGTGCAGATCTTTGAAGTTGCTGCACCCTCAGTCAGGCCGTATGGCACGCATGAACACACAGGCAACTTCAAGGGAAGGACCGGCTGAAAGTTTGCCCTTAACTGGAACCGCTAGCTCTGGGTGAGTGAGCCCATCCCACATCTATGTACTCACTCACTCACTAGGCAATACATACTCACTGCAGACATAGGCTGTTTTCCCAATCATGTATAGAAAACTTTATGCAAAATATTTCTCCCTTTTCATTAGATTTGATCGATCGATTGATTGATTAATTGGATTGGTTGATTGATTTACTTACTTACATATTTATTTATTCTACAAACAAAAGGAAAATGATATACTATAAACAACAATATTTATTTATGTATTTATTTTATTTCTCCTATTGATTCATTCATTTATTCATCCATATTTTGCACTACAGACCGATAAGAATTTCGGTGATATCGCTTTAAAGAATAAGATTTCTGAAAATCGACCGATAAAATCTACCGATAAATTCTTGTAGTAATTTCATCATCACCTTACCGGACAAACTATAAATGGTCGGAAAGAAACAGTTTACAAAGAAATCATCTAGCTCTGCCAATCTACCACACCTCTCTCTCTCTCTCTCTTTCAATCTCTCTCTTTCTCTCTGCCCTGACTCTTGCCTTGTTAGAGCTGGCACGTTTAACCTCTCCGCGAATTATCTTATTACAAGCTATTTGAAATAATCCGTCCAAAAATATCATTCTGCAGACTTCAGCAAGGTGAATGTTGAAAGAAAACATCATACTACAGCAGTCAGTACAAAGTGCTATTGAAAAGTGATAAAATTAAAGTACAAACTGTAATCGAAATTTGATTATACTTCAAAAGGGGATTTATATTTATAGAGGTATTTGTACTTATAGAGGTGTCTATGTTCTTAAAGTGCATGTGTGTATTCATTTTTTTTTTCTTTTCGGACTCTGTACAATCAAATCAAGGGCGTAGGCTTATCTCATAATCTTCAAAACACCGATCTTCTATAGTTGATGAAATGCACTTGTTCCTCATCTCGCAGAACTCGCGTGGTGGAGGTGAACGCTTCGACCGTGTGGCTTGTTGCATGATAGAGCTACTACGTATCTTGGTTTACGGTGTGGATTGATGATTATTATTTCTGTTATAATTATATTATATCTGTGGTCTTTCCATTCCAAGAAAGTAGGATTATTTCGGCTTTAAGTGTGTGCCAAGCTTTGGTGAAAAAAAAAAATGTGGGTAGAAATTTCTGCCTATCCTTCATCCGATTTTTAACTGTCAACTATTCTTTAACGTGCGTAACATACACACATGATCTCTGAAATATATTCGTTCTTACCCGAGGGTGCTAGACGTCGGGCTTCTCTACCACAGACACTACTAGGGAACCGTTAAGACACCGAGAAAAAAAATGGCGGTTCTAATTGTCTACTTTTCTTTCCCCTTCCCCGCTACGATTCGAAATTCGAAACCACGATGTAAGTTTAACTCCGAGGAGCAGGCGCCTAGCCCCTCGGTCATGGTGACCCCCCGACGTTGTGGAATACACTGGGCTATCAGCAATTTACACAGCGTACACGTGAGATGTTTTGTGCAGCTTCCAGTTGTCTACACCGATTATAAAAGGGAAAAAAATAAAACGGAGTAACCGTCCATGCACGTTAATGGAAAAGTCTCAGTATTTTGCGCATTCATCTACAACAGTAGAACACAAGATTTCGGGAAAAACCCAACGCAGAAGTACATCAGAGCTTTTCCTACGTCATTAAATCACTTCAACAATCAACACTAATCAACACTATTATTATTTGGAGCGCATCGAGGTTTAATAGGTTTTAAAATAAGTCTGTCACTCATAGCAAAGAGTTTTAGTCATAAATTTCCTACCCATCGTAACACGGTCAAGCCAAGCAGTGGGGCAAACATACGACCGAGACAAGGCCAGGGTCATGGGTTTATGGAATTTCCCGGGATATTGGTAAACTCTATTCGATTTTAGCTATGATATGGCGATCCTCCGGCTGCGTCGAGAACGAATTCATTCAATGAATTCTATTTTCCAAGAATCAACGTGTTCGGTGGTGACCTCTGACACTCCCACAAGACATGTTCAACGAGTTTTCACGCATGCGTGTGAATGTAAGGTTTAGTTACATGGCGACAATTCAGGCCCGTTCGACACGATGTCTGTTAACGCCAGTGAGTGTGCAATCCTAGGTGCTCATAATGTCTACTATAAACAAATAATCAAACTGATGGACATCGCCAATCTATGCCTACAACTTTGGCGATCGATTTCAGTATGGGATATCATGCTACGTCTGAAATGTTCGTCTCAGCTTTCAATGTGAAGAACAAATATTTCCTTTGCCTCTTATTCCTCCTCTATTCTCCTCCACTTCCACCGCACCAAGTCCAGTCTAAGGTCTATGTCCAGTCCAAGCTTTCTCACACAATCAATGTGACAACATACAGTCTGTGTCCCTTGCATGGATTAGCAGCACATGACAATTAGACACATTCCTTAAATCTACAAGTGTCACGAGGCTGATCTTAGCAAAAGGTTCGGCATAAATATGAAACATAACTTTAAAAAAATAATTTTCCATCTCTATATTAGTATTTGATCCCATACTGTATCGTATTCTACACTGAAATGTCAGTTTTCAAAGAGCACAAATCATACTTGTCTTGACCCCAGCGATATCTGTCTGACACTTCTGAGTTAACTCTCCACCATACGGAGTGACACTGTGTGACACACGACCAGGAACAGCCCTATAGCGCTGAAAGCTGCGAACATATTGAGTTGTCTATGTGAGAAAATAATTCTAGAAGACAGGTTTTGAATGGAATTCACTCAGCATAAATGAAAACATAACAAAGATATAGAAATTCTTTTCTGTTCCGGACAACACTATATATACTTTTTCAAGTGATTTGAAGGGTTAAATAAAATCACACAGGATATCACATCATGATAATTAATCCCTGTCATAATTTTTAAAAAAAAGGTTAACTCCCACATTTGCCAATATGCCAGGATCTGGATGTCGAGATGTCATTTGAACAACGCATAACGAGGGTAATTAATTTCAGATCGCTGAAAGGCAGAATTGCGGAATGATACAGAAAATGATAATTGGATGGGCGGGTGTACAAATTACAGAGCAATTGTAAATCATATGACGTACGATGATCTTCCAGAAATCTCTCTCTCTCTATCTGCTCTCTCTCTCTCTCTCTTTGTGTGTATGTGTGTCCCCTCTTCTATCTCCTCTTCCCCCCCCTCCTCCCCC
>JBCEWB010093740.1:0-12365 GCA_039654565.1 Peronia peronii
GGAGGAGGGGCGAAGAGGGGATGAAATGCCAAAAGTTTAAACGTGTAATCATGAACATCAAGAAAATCATGGCTCTGAGACAATTTATTAAAACAGGGAAATAGACAATTGGCTCCCTCTGCTGTGTTGTCTCTGTGAATTATTAATTTTCCTGTGCCTCCGAACTGGACAAGCATAATATAAGCAACACATGTGAGCGAAGTCTAGCTTATATGACATCCCAACACAACATTGATCTGGTTACAGAAACGACTTGTGTACAAATCTCCAGCGATATACAGTATGATGACAATTTAAAAGAGATACGATAGTTCAACAATAGTGATTCAGCCCGTCAGGTTACAAAAGAAGAACTCAAGTTTGTTAGCTGGGATATTTCTAGTAGTTTTTATTTCTAATTCTCTAATTTTTAACAAGGGAATTCTATCTGCTCTCCTTCGTGTTAAACGGCTGGATTTTTTTCCGAGGAAAGACATGTCTATGTTTGCAAACTGCGTTTCCTGACATATCCACCAGTCGTGTACATCTGACTTTTGTCTCTTTCAATTCGACATTACTAATTTTCAAGACAGGCTCAATTCATTATTTAGTGAAATGATAGTGTTGATCTTCAGTGATATCTGGGCAAAAATCAGAACAAAGCTGATCACTCTGCCGAAAAAAAGGGATATTGATAAAAGTATGTTATTTATTTTGTTGCCATACATAACAAAAAGCATGTTCTTTATTTTGTTGCCATATATGTGCGCTATAAACACCAGAAACGAAGTTCAAACCAGTGACGAAATAAAAAAGGTGAACAACAAACGAGGTCGGTGGGGTGGAAGTCCTAATAGCGTGTCACACGTGCCAGATGACGTCATACTTACAGAGGTCATACTCAAGAGTGGGGAGAGAGGGGTTTCCAGTGGTAAAGACAACACGAGCATGCTGAGGGTCAGAGAGGTCAAGGCCGCGAGGCCCTGGGCTGAGGAAGGGTCACTGGCCGGGGAGAGGGTACCAGTGGTGGCGCTGACAGTAGTACTGGTGGTGATAGTGGTGGGTGTAGTGACAATGATGGTTGTGGGGATGATGGCGCCTATTGTGGTAGTAGTGGCATCGGTCATAGTGGTAATAAAGGCTGGGTGTATGGTCAGATCTGAATTAGATATCTTCATACCGGCACTTAGACTATGCGACACTGTACTGGACAGTGCTGACGGCGAGTGAGGAAACAGTTCTTGAGACTGGCTGATGGCCGACGAATGCTGTGATAAATCTACATCACTAAATGTGCTAGCCACGTTTCTCTCTGAGCTAGTCAGCATAGATGGCAGAACTGTACTGATATGAACTGGAGTGACTGAATTCCATCTCTGTGATGTGAGGTCAAAGAATGTGTCTTGTACACTAAAGAAGGCCGTAGATTCCGATGAGAAAAGCGCCCTCGACAGGGGCTCAGTTAGCAACTGCGTGTGAGTAGTTATGACTTGGCCAGAGCTCGTGAGCAAGGGTATTTGGTTCTCAGAAATACTTGTCACCATTGCACTGAAGTAATCGCTGATGTCTGTCTGTTCTGTAAGGACTGTAGTAATCGAACTCTTATGTTGAAATATTGCCTGTGTTGATACAGTCATAAAAGATGAATGACTCTCAGTCAGCGTGTTAGCAAATATGTGTGTAATACTGGATACTCCGGAGTAAATATCTTGAGAGACAGAGTGAGAACTTGAAGAAACTGGAGTTGGTCTCAGTAATAATGCCATCGAACTCCCAGTGTCTTGGAGGGACTGTGTTGTTACTGTATCTACAGTGCTTAATGCCAGTTGTGAGTTTGCCTTTAGTTCAGACACAATGGCAGATATTTCTGTGGTGTCACTAGGTGTCAGATACTTGTGTACAGATTGCGTTGCCAACGGCTGATCATTAATTGAGAACTCGTAAGCAGAGAGCGTATGGTGAAAATCACTATTCAGATCTGAATAGATGTCCACTATTGAAAGTAGAGTATCTGTCCCCATACTTTGGTCAAGTGGCGTGGGTGAAATAAACGTTGCCTCTCGTGACATTTTCAATAGATCAGTAAACAGTGTCGTACGGATAATCGTGTCTGATGCAGCATCTAATGATTGATGGTCTCCCATGCTCGAGGTCATACCTTGCTCGTTAATATGGTCGCTTGCCAGTGAAGCAGTAAATGTTGAAAGAGGCTGAACGGTAAACATGCTGTGAAATGACACTTCTGTGTGTGGAATTGTTTCTGTGTCCAAGCCATATGTGATCATATTTGTACTTGCTGATGGCCACGAGGGGGCAGTTGTCATTCTCTCCTTACTGGAATCTAAAGAAGTGTCCATGTCAACGAAAGTCAGACTTGGACTCATCACTGACACAGAAAACTGACTAGACAATTTGATACCCATAAACTGACTGGTGTCGTGGCTTGTTGAGGATACTGAAATCTGTACCTCTGTGCTAGTGACGACTGCTTCTTGGCTTTTGACTGACGTTATAGGCAATGTCATGGGCTGAGACAGGCCTAATGAATTCAAAAGCGTGCTAGAAAACAAATTCTCAAAGCCAGTAGTTAAGCTACTGGCCAAGAGTGTATCGTGAGTAAAGTCCCTAAACGATGTCGTTAAGGAAAACGGTTCTGTGGGCCGATCTATAGTATTAATAGATATCAAACTGGTGCTTTCATCAGCAGTTCCAGACCGTATGACAGATGTCATATCCGTCGCGTTACTAATTATATCCATTGTTGTTTCTGCAGCTTTTGTGTAATAAACAATACTCATGTCAGGAAGGCCGACAGTACCATTGCCTGACAGAGAGTGTGTTGTTGCATCTAAAATGAAGCTCGATGTGACATCAAAAGCTGAGGGTCCCCTGCTTTGTGACAGTGAGCTGACTGTGAGCATCTCTGACTGTTCAGAAACGAGCAGAGTGTTCGAAATGGTATTAAACAACAAACTGGATGTGGATGGCACATGAACAGGAGAATCTGTGTGTGGATCAACAGAAGACATTTCTGAGGGTCCTAAATCAACAGATATGATGGAAAATGTACTCAAACTGGAGTTAGATTCCATCCCTACAGTAGAGTCCAGTTGCGCAGTGTCAAATACCCCGGACGGTTCAAAAATGGTCAAGTTGGCAGAAATCATTGTTTCTGATGGAGCTGTCACAGAATGGGTTGACAGGTAATCAACTACCAATGATTCAGTCCCTGAGGATTCCGTCTGGGAGGATACGTTCCATCTTGTCTCGTATTTCTCAGAAGGCAAAAATGTCGTGCTCAGGATGACAGGCATCGTATGAGAAGGGCGTTCTGTGGCTGAAAGATCAGAGTTTTCATTCAGAGTGATTGACTCTGACAGATACAACTCGCTGAACGGAAGAACGAAATTTTCGCTCCGATTTATTGACTGAAATGGCCGTATTTCGCTAATTGAAAGGACAGACCTTTCATTCAAATA
Source organism: Peronia peronii (assembly GCA_039654565.1). NCBI lineage: Eukaryota > Metazoa > Mollusca > Gastropoda > Systellommatophora > Onchidiidae > Peronia > Peronia peronii. The sequence continues at coordinate 3,459 of JBCEWB010093740.1, forward strand.
TGTCGATTCAGATGGCAATAACTCACTAGATGAAAGAACATAACTTTCAATTCGATCTATAGATCTGGAAGGCAATGGTTCACTCGATGGAAAAAGAGAATTTTTATTTAGATCTATCAACTCAGATAAAAGTATTTCTGAGATAACAGAGCTCTCATTTAGATTTATCAATTCAGATGACATCACTTCGCTGGCTGAAAATGAAAGAGCAGAACTTTCATTCAGACTTATCAATTCTGATGGTTGTAGATCGATAGTTGAAAGAACAACATTCTCACTCTGACTTATCGATTCCAAAAACAGTTCTGTTTCCATTGCCTGGCTTTGACTGGAAATGTTCTCAAAAATAAACGCTTTGGTTTCTTGGAAAACAGGTAATGTGTCAGAAGTGACTTCGATGACAAATTTTGATGATATGTGTTCGTCTGGTGACATAGAGCTGATTATATCTTGTAGCATTGTCTTGTTCTCAACAATGAATGGAAGATAGGATGGTGTTCTATATGAGCTATCAAATATGTGAGTCATGGATAAACTGTCTGTAATTGTAGATGATGTTGATTGTACCAAATCTCTCAAGGACTGGGGAGTTAGATCTTTCAAAGATTCCTGTGTGATAAACAGACTGTCACTATCCATCATCGCTATACTTCTACTCGACAGTTCGCTCATGAAATAAAAAGAACCAAATGCACTTGAAAATCTGGTTTCAATATCCACAGAGCTTCTGTCACTGAATTCCAAGTTCATGCTTTTCTCTTCCCTCGCTAGAGTCTCAGCAGTGGCATCCTCAACTGAATGTGTGGAGGGAAACGATTCACTGGCTGTGACGTAAAGAGCGGACTTATCCGTGTAATTCCAGTCTGAGGGAACTGGTATAGAATAATGAGTGAAAAAACCTGAGGAAATGTATTCTGTTGATAGATCTAGTTCTTCATAACTTTCAAAGCTATCTGACAATTCGTAGGACAGGAAAACGGACTGTGTGGATAGATCTAGGGAAGATTGGCTGTGAAGGGAGTCAACTGTTTCAAATGGCATCACAGGTCGTGAGAAACTGACTGTGAACATTTCCAGTTCAGAGACTGTAGATATGAATCCCTGAAACAATGAGGATTCGCTGAACTCATCTTGAAGCTTTGTCGACGTTGTCATGGGGACGTTCTGTGTTTCGGCCCTAGTTACAGTCTCAGTATCTTGTACTATGGAATCTTTCAGCTCAACTGTATCATATGAATAGGTGCTTAATGTTCCAGAAAAATAAATGAAGGAGACCGGAGAACTGCTTGAGCTTTGAGGGCGAAATCCATACGTTATTAATTCTTCAGAAGATCCTTTGTCTATGGACATGCCATCTGATTCCAAAGCCATGGGTGTAAACGAAGGTGAGATCAAGACCGTTTCATCCAAGTCAAGTATTTTGGACGTATAAAAATCAAGTCCACTACCGCTAAGGCTATGAAGGAATGGTGATTGTGATTGCTTGGAAGGAATATCTGAGACTGAAGATGGCTCAATGTCTTGGCTAGAGGTGATAGAAGCAGTCGGTAGATCATCTGAATCGTAAGGCTGGCTGGTACCGAAATAGCGTCCCCGAGACGTAAACAGTGTATCAGTAAATGCCAGGCCACTAGTTTCTGTTATTACTGGAAATCTGGAAGTAAGATCTTCAGCTCTCTGCGCCAGCCCGTGACTCGGGCTAGTTAGTACTCCTGTGGTGTCAGAATCCGTGAACACGAGAAATGTCTCTATATCTGACCCAAATGTCCTCGTGGGAATTTCACTAGAGACCAGAAGTGTAGGTCTGGATTTATCTGTGTCATATTTTAACGATATCTCTGAACTTTCAAAAGCACTTAATAAATCAGCTGTAGAAATGCCGGGCACGCCCGCAGAAGCAGATGTTTCAACTACTGTTTCATATATTGTTGTGCTGATTTGCTCGGACAAAGGCATACTTAACATCTCACTCGTAGGATCGGAAGGTTGTCTTTGCGTGAGAGAAACACGAAATATGTCCTCGCTAATGCTCGGAATCAGCATCGACTGGTCCACTGGAGGAGTAGACAGATATTCAAATTGTACGGTTGTATATGTTTCTGTCACAAATTCAGAAGAATAAGTAACAATGCTGTTGTTTTCAAACAGATCTGTCAGTTGTGTCGATGGCCAGTTTGTGTAGCGAAATGATTCCGAAAAGGACTGAATTTCTGTCACCACCTCCGACTGTTTGATACGGCCGGCCAAAGACTGGCTAACAAAAGGTGACCTAGACAGGAACGACGGAAGAAGCGGAGAGGTTTCATATGAACTATGATCTACTATCAAGGAGGACTTCCCAAATGATGGGCTGGCGATGTTGTCAAATATGGTTGCGCTGTCATACAAGTTACCAGAAACTACTGAACTCGCATCGATGACAGAACTGGCTATTTCTACATAGGTATAAGGAATTGAATCAGAAATACTCACAGTGTCTGTGTCACTGATACCAACTGGCAAGACTGTTCCTAAATTTTCTGATGACAAAAATGACCACCCAAATGATAAGCTCAGTACAGATGTCGAAATAAGACTGGCAGATTCAAACAGGAAATCCGTGGTACTGGATTCAAACGTCTCCGTGGCAGAAGGGAATTTAGCATGCACAGAGGATTTACTTTCCATAAAAACGTCATTGTAGGTGTCTGTATCGGCAAGTAAAAATGATTCTGAAACCGATCCATTGCTCACTGAGTCTGGGTCCTGAACAGAAGGAGTTGACAAAACAGTAGGTTGTAACTGTCCCTCACTTAATGAATTATAATGTACAAATGTACTTTCTTCTATTACGTCGCTTTGAGAATATATCACTTCGCTGAAATCTGAGGATGTCATTGAGGTTATGTAGTCTACTGACGTAAAAGTGTGTGCTTGACTTTGTGTTGTCGGGAGGTGGGGAACTGTGTGTGCTGTTTTTGCAGCTGTGATAAGTACTGGTTCTGAGGAATGTACTGTAATGAGTTCTGAACTGGTGAATTCGAAGAAATCTATTGTTTCCATTCTCTCTGATGTGGCGACTGTGGACAAGCCACCACCATCTGTTTCATAAGGTAAAAACTCCGACCTTTCGTCACTGAGAGCTGAGACCTGAGGGAAATTGGGCTGCTGAAATCAGTCTGTGACATTCCTCATAACAAATGGTAGATGTTTGCCACATCCAAACAATAGAAAAAAAGTGGATGAGAGAGAAAATGTATGAAGGTGCTGATTTGGCATGCAGTACAAAAAAAAAAACAAAAAAAACTGACAGTCTGCGTTCAAAGCAATAAAGGAAGAATGCAGGTTGCAGAGACATTGTTAACAACGATAAAAGGTAGGGTCCACAATAATGATGATGATGAAAACAATAATGAGAACAGAAATACCTTGTAACAAATTCATGTATATTCTTAAAGCCAGGTAGTCAGTTAAGCACTATCACAGATTAAATCCATTAACCATGAATTAAATTGTGAGAGGAGAGCTAAAGTGCATCAGTAACAGTTCTCAATAGCATTGTTGTTTATTTTAGGAAGCCGTAATGTCAAGACATTTCACTAGTAACAAAATGCATTTACGTTATAGCTGGAATATGTGTTGAGAACAAAGATCTCTTTTCTACTTTAAAGATGAACATTATAATGGAGATACTCAGATAGATTTACTCTTCTCTCAAGCTTGGCAGTAGTAACGCACAAAATAGTGCAACATCACAATGATAAGAGTGGGGGTTTTCGTTCAGCATGCAATACAACATTAATGAATTGGCTGAGAGTCATAGAATTGGAGAGGCAAGTCACGATACCTCACAAACAAAGACAAACAGCAATGTGTCATGCAGTAACCATTTACCTATTTCGAATTTTCGTACAGCCATTTTGCTGACTAGTTTGAGAGACCTATAACCAAAGTAAGCTATAATCTTTAGAAGATGTTAGTTGCAAGTAAAGAAAGTTCAATATAATTATATTCTGAATAAGAAAGAGATAAAAGTACTACATTCTGTCTCTTCAGAAAGATGAACCAACCTGTGTTGTGGCTACGGAAGACAGGGGCATGAACTCTGATACTGACTCGTTCATTGGGGCAAGACTAGGAGCTGACATACTGAGCTGATCTGTTGAAATCTGTGAAACGATGGTCTGTGGCTCTGTTGGCAAGATGGACGCTGGAACCAACGAGTCTTCCAGTGAGCTACTATTGGCAACATCTACATCCAAAGAAGATAGAAAACCTGACGCCAACATCGACAATGATGCTGAGGAAAACAAACTTTGGGAAAAATCTTGTGTCTGTAACATCGACGATGCTGTGTCGTTGAAATACTGGAAACTGTCGCTAAATATCTGTGTGCTCGTCAAAGTGGGAAAACTGGTCTCAAACACTGACAATTCTGAGTTAACATAAGAAAGTATCGGCGCTTGTGTGAAACTGGTTTCACTTGTCTCGATAAATACAAAGGTAGATGTTTCGATGCTCTCGTTTGAAGGCAGCACGTCTAGAGAATAGCCAATAGAGACTGATTGTAGTGTGGACTGTGAAAGGGACTCTGTTTCTGACAAATCGTATGATATGAAAAGACTATCAAGTGATGACAACATCTCCGGCGTTAGTATTGCCATTGTCTGAGTGGGTGAGGATGAACCTATTTCATTAATCTCCATCGTTGATAAATCTTCGACAACCAAAGAACCGGAGGTGTTTACCATGCTAGGAACTGAGGTGAATTCCACAGAAACTTCTGATGCTGTAGGTGTGATTTCAGTAAGTACAGCGGTGATGTTGGTGTCCTCAAAAAGCTCGCTGTACAGGTCGTCCGAGTAGGATGTTGATACTGTTCCCAAAGAGTCATCTACTGGAAGGGTACTCGAAGATACAAGTTCCTGATATGAGAATTTGAACTCTGTTGTGAGTAAGTCCTCAATGATTTCGGTGAATATGCCACTTGACAGGTCCTCCATGTATGAATCACTTGGTTGGAAGTCTGAACTCGTGTAATTCACAAACGTTGGCTGAAGACTTGAAACGTTCTGTTCCACCAAGGAAGAGATACCCTTTTCTTGCACACCGGAGAGTAAAGAGGAATCAAGTATTTCCTCCTTTGCTGAATCAGATGGATACAGCAGCAAGGATGTATAGTTTTCTGGGGATTCAGTCATGAAGACAGACACGTCCACGCTGGGACTCGCTGTAACTTCTAGTAAAGAAGTAAAATGTTCAGAGGAATCTTGAAAATATTCCGATATATTGGATTCCGTCTGGGCTACAGCGGAAGGTACCATTGTGTTGTCTGGGTTAACAGAAAAATCTGACTGAAAAGATGGCGACAGTTGGTCTGATGACAGTGTATACATTTCGGTCGAAGAAGTGGGGGAAAAAAGACCCGACAATGAGGACATATCAAACAAAAACCCATCTGAAGACAACTCAATTTGGCTTCCAGTGGACAGGTGTGTCGAAGTAAAAACCATTTCCTCAGAGGCCAAGGTCTCGATTAAACCAATCACTGTATTTGGAGGTTCAGCAGTCAGCGTGGTGATAGTCATCTGATCATCTACTGGGAATGTCGTGTCTACATCGAGAGAAGTTGTGACAATCTCTTGTTCAAAATCTGAGTCAGACTGAATGGAGGATAGGGAACTCGTTTGGTTGACGTCAGACAGCCCGTCACTTCCTGGTGTCGAATCAACATTGTCAGACATCGCCACTGACGGTAGATCCACAGACACAGATGTCACAATCTCAGTTTCGAGAGTGGATGTATAACTAAGATTCTCCTGAGATGTGTCTATTTCACTAACTGTCATGTTTTCAAAGGCACCGGATTCTGAAGGAATAATACTGAGCGTTAAAAACGCTGAGCTAATCGGTGTGCCGGAAACTTCAGATAAAACCATGTCTGACATCAGAATGGAGACTGGGGTTGGTTTCAAGCTCGGTTGCAACATTTCAGGAACTGAAGAAGAAATACTATCCGCAAGTGTGCTGACATCCTCATATTGAGAAGTAATCATGCTAGCTTCTGTTAAAGTCAGTGTATCCAGTTGTTCTAGAGTTTCGGAAAAGTCATCACTAAAACTTGTTACTGGATAAGATCCTCCCTCCGCTGACATTGCCGTTGTCGGAAATACCAACATGGATCCATTTTCCAACTGACTGCCAAACACACTACTTCCCATAGGTGTCTCGTATGACTCTATTACACTCATCTCTGACAATCTGGATGTGACATCAGTGGATCTCAAGCTTTGAATGGTCACCATGACATCAGTATTGTCAACATACGAACTCTGGCTGATGTCGGACATAGTCGGGGTGATTGAACCTGGCTCTTGGGTCTGGAATAAATCACTTATGGTATCTGATGGAGTTGTTTCTAAAGACATGCTAAAAACACTGTCTGTATAATTAAGCATGCTTGTCTGTACCATGTCTCCCGTCTCCTCAGGCCCTGTATTTGATAGTGACTGACTTTCAGTCCGAATGGATGGCATATCAGATACCCCGTTGCTTGAGGAGTCCAAAGAGAACGTAGGGAATATCTGTGAGTCCATTCCCATGCTGAGTGAGAATTCAGTCGTCTCTGATGTGAATGAGGACAGTGAATCCATCAAATCGTGTATACTGTCGGAGAGACGGTCACCTTCAGATGGGCTCTGAGTTGGTATTCCAGAAAATGGAGTTTCTACATTGGATAAATCTGTAAACTCTAGTCGTAGAGTGCTGCCTCCAATACCGAGATCGCTGGCGAGGGTTTCCAGATAATAAGAGGAGGGCATATATTCGCCGGCTGTTGACATTTGAGTGGATGTGACTAATGATTCGTGCACGTCGGCAATAGTTGTGTCCGAGGAATAAAACTGCGACACATTCTGACTATCAACTGCCGATGTTGTTCTCTCCGTGTCATTAAGAGAATCAAGGACAGAAGTGGCTGCCATGTTCACGGTTTCCACTGTAATCTGACCTGCTACTGTTAGAAGGAAATCTGTGGAGTTTATCTCTATACTGCTGAAAGAGCTTAGCACCATTACAGTTTGAGAGGTGGGAAGAGAAATGGATGCATTCACAGATACAATTTCAATTTCTAGAGAATGTGTCAGCACATCTAGGACAGAAGTGACACTTGGCATTATTGACACAAACTCAGGTGGATCAGTCACAATCGATTCCACATATTTCGAACTGAAGAATTCATGCATGCTGTTATCTAGATAAAATGACAAACTCGATACTGAAGGCATATCTACCATCATGCTTTGAGAAATCTCATCTACGGAAGTAAAACTGGGAAACATTTCTACACTCGGTGACAACAAGCTGATGTCTTGAATATCTGTCATACCTCTAGTATTAAATTGTAGGAAACTTTCGTTAGATTCAGTCATGCCAATATCTAATGCAGTCATGCTTGACTGTAAAGACACATCTACATAAGATTCGTGTGCACTCGTGGGTAATGTAGTGTCATTCATTTCACTCACACTCAAGTGAGTTCTAAAGTCTTGCTCTGTATCTGTGATATCGGGCACGTTCGATGCATCAACTGTTGAAGGGCTGAGACTGGAAACAAATACCATGCTGTTTAGAACAGAGGTCTGGAGCTGGGATGCTTGCATTCCTGTGTTAAAGATGTCATGGGATGCCATCATGCTCGTTTCTAGGTCATTATCAAAGCTAGAGGGGGGAGGAACACTAGGAAAGTTATCACTGACCTCAATCCCTGACGATGTCGAAACTGGCAGCTGCTCTATAAGACTACTGGAGTCACTCTCGGCCGTGTGAAGGATATGGTCACTAAAGGTGTCTGGACTAGATGACGTTGAGACGTCCATCGTCAAAGACGTTTCACCATCATAGGAACTGCCTGACTCGTTCTCACCTAGAGATGAGACTAGGTCGGTGATGTTGTCCTCTTCCGTCGGCTCTGGCAAGGACGTCTCAATTAGGACACTAGCAACTGGAACCTGAGTAAGACTGGGATCGAACTGTGTTCTTAAGCTACTGGTCATAGATCTACTGCTATATAGAGAGATGGCCGAGGCCTGTATCGAGTGATCAAGATCAGCTACCGACGGTGAAATTACTTCACTAAATTCCGTGGGAATTACCGTGGTTTCTGCAGGTATAGGGATTTCAACACTTTGGGGCACATAAATATCTGATATGTTGACACTGTCGGTGGGAATGGCTGTTTGGATGATTGTATTAAAACTTTCGATCAACAAGTTGGTGCTTTTGGAAACAATAACATCTGGCAAGTTTGATTCTTGTAAAAATCTACTATCAGACAGCATTTCACTAATGGGTTGATTTAATGGTGGGTCAGTTGTTAAACTTTCTGTTGCTGCCCGTGAAAGGTCACTATAACTAGACTGAATAGTGAATACGTCCTCCGAAGATGAAAGAGCCACAAGAGATGTACCTGAAAGAACAGGAAAATTATAAAGTGAGTATTGATGCTCCAGCTGCATTATCTTGATCCAATCTGGTCCACATGGATAGTGCAAATAATTAGGACAGAAATTATGTGGACTCAAGAGCGAAACGATGCTTCTAGTTCATAATGGAATGTTCATGATCATGCTTGAGATTGATACTGCAACAGTCAGTAACATCTGATACTTAACAAAATAAAGAGCATTGTCGAAACTCATCGCTGCTCCGTGGTTGATGTTGGTTGGTGTTGGAACAGAACTTTACCGAAGCCAACATCATATCAACATAGATCAAGCTGTGCAAAGAAGAATACTAGTATTTATCAATCAACCAGTCAATCAATCAACTAATCATCAATCAATCACTCAACATCTACCTATCTATCTATCTATCTATCTATCTATCTATCTATCTATCTATCTATCTATCTATCTATCTATCTATCTA